>CAUYRT010074940.1:0-39241 GCA_963574885.1 Lepilemur ruficaudatus
TCTCCTCTCCTCTCCTCTCCTCTTTTCTTTTCCTTGTCTTGTCTTGTCTTGTCTAATTGCTCTGGCTAGTACTTCCAGTACTAGTTTAAGCAGATGTGCGTATCACTGGGTTAGAAGGAGACCACAGCTGTCATGGGGTCATGTTGATTCTATCTCAGGATGGAGCCTACCTCAGGGTCCCAAATTACTTTCTAGGTGGGTTCCAGAGGTATAAAGTGTCAACAGTTAATGTTTTTTCCAAAAACGGTTAAATGCTTTCTCTTTCAAACATGAACTCTATATAAATAGACAAACATTATTTTAAAAACCTCACATTTAAATTACATATTTTAAAAGATACCATATTCACTAGAAGTAAAGTAAAATTTTCTTCTGTTTTTAATCACTGCTTAGTCTAACCATACTCTCTCAGAGTCTGAGAAAACTTCAATTTACCTTAAAGTTTTCTTGGCGTTTCTTGGACATCACAAATGTGAAGATTTTGGCATATTTTTTTCCTCTTTGATTTCTTTTTGGAGTTGCCATAGTGTTCGGATATTAAGCAACTTCGCCTATTGTCAAAATACCAATATCCTTTGTCCTATTTTCTTCACTAATAAAAAGAAAATAAATATGTAGCTATCACAGTTTACAATGGTTTTTTCCTAAGCCAGAAAGTAATAAATAACTTGCATTTTCTGGCCTAACTCTCCTGTGACGAAGATAATGCTGAGTTTATTTAAGCTGCCGCAATATGCCTGTGCAAAGTTTTGTCATAAATAAACAAACCCACCAACCATGTGCCGCCTGTTTTCTACGTATTTCATCTATTTTTTGGATTGTTTCAGGTGGAAGTATAAATCCAGTTTCTGTTACTTTATCCTAGCCACACCTGGAAGTTCACATTCTCCTTATTTAATCTAAATCAGGCTTTTGCCTCACCAGTCCAGTGAAACTATTTCAAAGATTCGATAAGCTCCATTTTGTGAAGTTCAATGATCATCTGTTAATTTTCATCTAACTTGATCCAGGAGCTAATTTCTCAGTCCTTATCTAAAACTTGATCCATGGTAATTTCTTTTATTCCCTCCTATTTAAAATGTTCTTCACTTGGTTTTCTTGATTTTTTTTATAGATTGTTGGCCCCTTCTTTTTCAACTCCTTTGCTGATTCCATCTGATTTTTTTTATTCCTAAATGTTGGAGTTTCCCAGAGCTTTGTCCTTAGTTTTCTTCTCTTTTCTGTAGTTGCTCCATAGGTCTATTTTATTAGATCCAGTACACCTTTGTATAGTTGATAGTTTGTGTCTCTGTTTTTAACATCCTGAAATTAAATTCACACATGACCTGTCTATATATGTACTTTCAAAAAAGCTCTTGAATGAAGTTGAAAAAAGTCATGATGTATAGTAATATAATATGATTAAATTGTAAATTCTCAAGTACAAGTACACTATATGACATAATGAAATCAGCGGATGCTTGTATCCATTCACTCATTCCTGTAAATGTAAACTGATAGTCTGTTGTGTTAGCTCAAAAACTATGTATTGTGTTGCCATTGATGACATGTTTTTCCAAAATAGTAATCAGTGGTAATTTGCTGAATGACAGAAAGTTTAACCTTCTATTGAGATATATAAAAAAAATAGTTGTCTTTATGGAAGAAAACAAAAACATAGTAAAATTGTACAAAAATATTTTGTGTGCATATGTAATTATAACTCAGATTTAGGAACAAATAATTACAAACAAGTATTCTGCCTGCTTGACATTTAAAAATGTTTGGCAATCCTGATTCCCATCCACTAAATTTTAGGAGCACCTTTTAAATAGTGATTCAAAAATTCCTGCACAAATTTTCAAAATTCCTTAAGGGATGCTACCATGCAAATTAAAAAACATAATCCCCTATATGCTGGTGGCTTATAAAAGAAAAATTATAAATGGATAGCAAATATTTGAAAATTTTTCAGTCTCACTAGAAATGAAAAATGCAAATTAAGATGACAATGGGATACACTGTAATTTATTTGACAAAGATTCAAAGAATTCAAAGATTTAAGGATAATGCACAATGTTAGAATAGACAATATTCACCATGCTGGAGGAGTGTGAATTAGTAGTATTCCTAAGGATGTCAATCAGGCTCTGCCTTGACTTTGTACTTGAATCACCTGGAGAACATTGAAAAACAAGAGAAACTGGGTCCCACCCAAGATCAATCAAATTAAAGTATTAAGTAGTGAATTCCAGAAGCCAATATTTTGAAAAAAACCTCCCCACATAGAAACGCTAATATATGTCAAAAACTTTGATATATCTATGGAATCATTGTTTGTAATTTTATGATATTATGATAAGTATAAAATTAGTACACAAAGGTTTATGTGTGAGAGTGTTCATTAATGTCATAATTTTGCAAATTAGGGAATGACCTAATGTCAAATAAAGAAATTTTACATACTAGCATACACTAATTTAAGTTATATTAAGAGACTATCACATGGGAAAATGCTCATTATTCTTTCTCAGTGAATAGAAAACTGCGCATAAAGTATGATTCAAATCTGTGAGTCATTACATGCACATTCCATTCATTATTAGGGAAGTATTGGATGACATATATATAATGACATGTAAATATTTAACATGATTTATCTCTGGGCAAACTGCAGATAATTTTTATGATGGATAGTATTATAAATATTATATAGTGAACATAGATAAATATAAAATCTTCTACTGGGATCTATTGTACAGAAATTTTAAACTGACAGTAAAAGCAGAGAATGGAAAAGCATTTCTTCTGTGCTATTTAAACACTCTTCCACCGTAGCAGCAGTCTCAGTCCTGTGGCTCTTGTAAATGCTCTTATCAGCTTTTTCCTCTCATCATCTATCCAGCCAAAGTGTCTATTCCAGTCCTCACCTGTAGACTCTGTCCAGATAGATGACAACTTTAAATTACCCTAAAAAATGAAAGCCAGGTTGCTGAGCAAATCATACCAATTTGCTTCAGTTTTTGACTGAATTAGGGAAGTAGAGAAAGAACAATATATTTCTGGTTGTCCGAGATGAAATTTTTGATATACTTCCTAAAGAGAAACATGCTTACTCATGACAGATAGTTTGTAGAGTGTTATTCCTAATAGATTTCTCTACATTGTGGTTCAAATAGGCTGTGTTGACTGGATTGGGGACCCAATCACCATTTATAATGTTTGTATAATGGAGAAATACCTTTGCAAATAAACAACACACTTGTGGCATACTGTATATTTGGAAATTGAGAATTGTTTTTAATCTATTTAAACTTTTTGACAAAGTAGTGAGTTTTTATAAGACATTGAATCACTGCAGCTAATATTATAGTAACCTGTGATGTTGTCTTTATACAGCTGGTTACATACGAGAGGTAGACAGAGAGCAGTTGGCTTTTCTGTCATTTCATCTCAATCTCTCTCTGATGTAATGGAGAATCATATCCAGTTTAGGTCTAATTATAATACTTTCTGCTAGCATATGGTTGAAGGGAAAGATTTGTTCAAAATTCTATTTGGATTGCTTATCATGTTCTTAGACACATGGAGGTTAATCAAGGAACTGAAAAGAATGATGTTTATTTCACCTTTATATCTTTATCCACATAATCAGAAGTTTTCAATTTTATGTTTGGTCAGGGCCAATGACATAGTAGTTCCAAGAAAGTTTAATGAGGGATATTATCACTTTCAACTTGGTTCAGAATGCCTGGGAAGAGAAAAGTGATGTGGAATTGCATTGTTAGATACAGGAGAGGTCCCTCTTAATTACATTTCTCCTAGAGAATTATATTTCTAGGAAACTGTTTTCCTGAGGTTGCCATTTTTCATGATAAGGCCATGGTGATAAATGAGTTTTGCCAGATGTTTTCTTCACTAGAAACTTATCACTAGAATGTGCACTAGGCAGGAGCCGTGTTTCCAAATCAGATTGTATATAAATGATGTCAAAGAATGCTTGCTAACCTTGCTGTTTGCATCTCTCCCAAAAGCCTAGTAGACTGATAGGGCAAATGATATTTTAAAAGCTATTGAATTGGTTCCATACATCTGAGAGAAATATTAGATTATTCAGGATCAGTTTGATTAGGATATAGAATTACATATGTTCTTGTTTCCATGGTACTCATGGATATATTCTTTGTTGATTACTGTAACAAAAGCACCTAGCCCAACCTTGAATCTACCCAATTATGTGACCAGATAATATATTTAAAATGGACCTCAAGCTATAAACATGGGAGCATTCATTTTTGATAGTTAATTTGGCTTTGATACACAGATATAAAACAGACAAGAATGCTAGAGATTAAGAATATTTGCATTTTCCTCCCAATATGGCTACTTACAAATTAAATATAAGATGTCATAGAGGGTGTCCCTATACAGAGTGCATACTGCTGTTTCCATTTGAGATTTGGGGTCACATGAGTCGTTCATCTCAAATTGCTATCAAACTACTAGCACTGTGGGGATAGAATAAGTAGTTCAATTCTCTGTGTGTGTGCACACGTGTGTGTGTATGTGTGTGTTTGCTTAAATATAGAATCACTTGCCCTTTTAGGGTAATTCATTCAAGGAGTAAGAATTAAAACAAAGTTAACTAGATACTACAAATGTGTTGTTATTTATATCATAGGAAAATATTGTTACAGTTAGGCTGGTTTAATATAAAAAAATACTGAAATCCTGAAATCTGAAAGCCTAAGTTACATAGGACCAAGCTGAGAACAAGAAGCAACTGTGAAGAAATGTAGAAGAAAAATGACAGAGGGAAGATTGCTCATGGTATCAAATTGAAATCAAGTACTGAGTTAAGTTTCACTGGATGAATCAGTCTCAATAGGTGCGCATTTAGGAGTGAATTAGACAAGGATGGATACAGATTGAAACCCTTGGGTGCTAAGAGTAATATCAATCTGTAAGGAGATGCAGTTAAACATTTGGACCTGTAGACAGCTTAATGTTTGTTTAGTTTTTTTTTATGATGAAGGATGCTTACTTTAGAAAACTTGAAAAATAATAATACTAAAAAAAGATTAAAATCAGTTATTGCATTAGCCTAAACCAGCTACTATTGATATTTTTGTATCTATCCTTCCAGAAATTTTATTATTTATGCATAATACATACATGTAATATATAGACGCAAACATATGTAACATACATAATAAATATATTGTGTTTCAATACATACTATCTTATTTTTAAACCAAATTTAAAATATACTAGCTATGAAGTTTTTAGCCCCTTTTCATAAATATTTTAGCAAATTACTAAATATTAACTGGTAAAACATAATTTTAATGACCAAAAAATTTTAATATATGGAAAATCAAAACTTTATGGATTATTTTAGTTTTTATTATTATCAAATAAACTATTTAGAAATAGTATCTCTCATATTTTTAATGTCAATTTCTAAGAATTGGTTCTGACATAGAATTTTAAGGTCTTTGATATTATTGGTAAATTGTCTTTCAGAAAGTTAGTTTAATTTCATACTTCCACTTTGAGTTTTTTAATAAAATATTTCAAATATAGATAATACATTTTGCTATTTACTCTTAGGTACATCTTCAAAGAAGTCCAAAAACTATTCCTTAACTAACTAAATTGATACTCAAGGAACTCCTTCATAGAAACCATAATGTTTCCTTATCTTATGGGGTTCATAGGGTACTTTGAGATTTTATTTAGGCTTTACATCTGAAATCTGATGAGGGAAATAGGACAACCAATCTATAAAAGCCTCCATACTGAACAGTCTAATGGGAATAATCTCAACACGTTACTTTTTGGGTCAGTAGTGTAAGAGATACTGACAGGATTTTTGGACTAATAGGAAAATATTGGAGGCAGTCTATTTCAGTGCAGAGTCTTATAGCCTTACTGCCTATGTTTTTATTCTTTCTAAAGACTTAAGTACTTATCCAGTGTCACTTTTTTAAAAAAATTAGATTTTCAGAACCTTTCATAAGCACAATTTTAATTTTATGATGAGTTTAGATGAAATAAAAATTATAAAAATGGGCATTGATGTTCATAATTGACTGATATATTTACAATGTAGTTGGATAAATATATCCAACTATACGCTTTATAACTTTACTCATCTTTCTTTCAGCCATATTTCTAGTTTTCTTATAATTTAACATTCTTGTAATTCTACTTTAGCATACTTTTTTACGATTGCTTTGTAGACGATTGAGCAATTTCTGATGTATGTATTAAAAGGTACAGATGAACTTTGATAGTTTTAGATAGAGTAAAGCAAAATGTAAAAAGAATATTAATGTTACTTAAATACAAGTGTTGCTGCTTAAATTTTATAGATTCTTTAAAGAGAAGTTCATTATTTCTGGAACAAAAATGACTTCAATCAAAAGCAGTGGGAAAGCAGCATGAGCAACGGTGTGTTGCTGTCGTTAGCTGTGATATCCATTTTCTTGATTTCCTTTTAGTCCCTACATATGTCATAGGCTCTCTAGATTCCATTAGATTTGATCTTAGTGGCATAAACTCAAAAAAAATTTCAGTTTGGACTGTTTTTCAAAATATTGACATTAAAAATCCTTTGGTGAATAGGGAGAAATGATTTAATTAGCTGCACAAAAACGAAATGACAGAATTTGAAGGAAAAACTCAGGACTTTGAAATATAAAGGTTTTATGATGTATAACATATGGTAATTATTTTCTTTTGCTACATAGAGAAAAACTGAGTTAGGATATTCTTTCTGAAGAATACTACTGCATTTTCTACATCATTAATATAGTAATAATATGTACATTAGAAAATGGAAGAATGTTATGTAATTATTTAGGATTATAGATAAAAAGAAATGAAATCTTAAAAGAACAAAAACAAGGATAGGGATGTGCAAATTCTCTCAATTCAGGGGACAGAGGAAAGATATCAAATGAAGAGATCAAAGTATATAAATATAATATTTACAGACACTAACAATAAAAAATTCCATATTTATAGATATTTAAAAAATAGTTCTTGTATGGTATAATTACTTTGGCTAAAGTAACAGCTGAAATAATCACTTAATTTTGTTTTCCTAACAAAACATAGGAAAATATTATACTTTTAAACGGAATTAGTTATACAAAGCAGGCTTTTATTCTTTGAAATCTTTTTGAAACTTTTGCTTCTTATTTTTTTATTGATGCCAATGTAGATTATTACGTTCCATAATGTTCTGCTATTATTGTCTGTGTGGGTCTTTGGCCCTTTAAAATGTTCATTTATTGCTTCTAAAAATGGAATTATAATACTTATCTAATGGAGTTAGTATAAAGAGTAAATGGATTAATACATTTAAAAGCACCAACCCTAAAATGCTTAGTAAATATTAGGTATAAGAAAAACAAGTATTAACGTTTGTAAGTGCCAGCTCCTAAGACTGCCCCAGTGATCATCCCTTCTGGTATTTACCCTCTTGGGTAGTCTCCTCCCACACCATACAGCAGGGTTAGTGTGTGTGACCAATAGCATTCTGTAAAAATGGTAACATGTTACTTTGAGATTATACATATGAGGCCCTTCAGCATCTGATCTGATTGTTCTCCGACTCTGTTGTATTACTCACTCTGGGAAAAACAAGCTCTTGCATTGTGAACAACCTGTGGAATCCTCTACATGGCAGGGAACTGAAGCCTCAGACCAAGAGCCAGTGGGAACAGAGGTCTGCCAACAACCACGTGAGCAAGCCTGGAGGTAGATTCTCCAGCTCCAGTCAAGCCCGTTGACTACAGCCCTGGTTGACAGTTTGACTGTAATCTCATGAGAGATTATGAGATAATATTAATAAATGTTTGTTTTAAAATGCTAAATATTTGGATGATTTGTTATGAGAAATAGAAAACCAATACATTGTTATAATACAAAATAACAATTACAATAAATAATAACAGTACATTTTTATAAAAAGAATAAAATTTAACATTGAATAATGACCTACTGTTTCAGATATAGTGCAGGCGTATTTTCCTAAATTAAACCGTGTAATTTCCTTTCTCAAAAACTTCTATCAAGATTTAAATTATTATACCAATATTATGCATGAAGAAAATAGAAATATCTCAAGTATACTCCATTGTTGAGGTACACAAACAATACCTCCTTGGTTCCTCATCTCATAGTACAGAGCACTGATAATCCCAACATGTTGCTTTTGTGCCCTTAACCTAGCACTACTTTGCATTGCCTTTAATAATGGAATGAAAGTGTGTCCTAAGAGCTATTGCTTAGAAACTGTAAGGTGAAGAAAGATTTTTCCTAGAGATGGATAGAAATGGATTTATATGGAATTCTGCACTTGGGAGAATAATCAAAGTCAAGTGACGTTAGTTTTAGGGACAATTGTTTTCATTTTCTTCTATTTCTTCATTCAGAGAGGTTTGCCGGTAACTGAGGTGACAGAGTTCCAAGAAAAATTCCTTCAGTGTTTCAAGGGTTGTAAATAATTTTATATAATTAGCATTTAGGCTTGATCTTTGTAGATGATAATAGCCAGTAAAAATTATGGGAAATGAGAGCCCTTTGTAAAATTCTATCTTTTTAATTAACAAAAGGAACACCTTGGACTTTTTTATGTTTTATTATTTTTTTTATTTCAGGAAAATATGAGAGTACAAACATTTTGGTTACATTTTATATCTTTGCCTCTCCCTAGCAAGGGTTAGAGGTATGCCCCTCCACAGTGCTCACTGCATCCCTCAGGTGTGGGTCTAGCTCCCCAACCCCCAGATCCCTGGTGAACACCACCACCATGTGAGCTCCATAGTGTTAATCAGTCAGTACCAATTTGATGGTGAGTAGATGTGGAGCCTATTCTTCCGATCGTGTGTCACCTCACTTTGGATAACGGGCTTAAACTCAATCCAGGATAAAATAAGTGGTGCTAGCTTACTGTCGTTTCTTATAATTGAGTAATATTCCATTGTATACATATACCAAATTTTAATAATCCACTCTGAATTGATGGGCACTTGGGTTGTTTCCACATCCTTGCAATAGTGAATTGTGCTGCCATAAACATTTGGGTGCAGATGTCTTTATTATAGAATGTCTTATGCTCTTCTGGGTAGATGCCTAATAATGCTATTGCTGGATCGAATGATATTTCTATTTTTAGCTCTTTGAGGAATCTCCAAATTCTTTTCCATAGAGGTTGCACCAATTTGCAGTCCCACCAGCAGTGTAAGAGTGTTCCTGCGTCTCCACATCCTCGCCAGCATTTGTTGCTTTTGGGTTTTTTTTTTTTTTTTTTTTTTTTTGAGACAGAATCTTACTCTGTTGCCCAGGCTAGAGTGAGTGCCGTGGTGTCAGCTTAGCTCACAGCAACCTCAAACTCCTGGGCTCAAGCAATCCTTCTGCCTCAGCCTCCCAAGTAGCTGGGACTACAGGCATGCGCCACCATGCCTGGCTCATTTTTTCTATATATATCTTTAGTTGGCCAAGTAATCTCTTTCTTTCTATTTATAGTAGAGACGGGGTCTCACTCCTGCTCAGGCTGGTTTCGAACTCCTGACCTTGAGCGATCCGCCCGCCTCAGCCTCCCAGAGTGCTAGGATTACAGGTGCGAGCCACCGCGCCCGGCTTGCCCATTTTTTTTTAACTGGATTGTTTGTTTTGTTCTTATAGATTTGTAGAAATTCTTTATATGTTCTCTTTATAAGAGTCTTATATATCCACGTATCTTATCCCATTCTATGGCTTGTCTTTTCACTCTCAATACTATCTTTTGATTAGAGAGATTCTTAATTTCAATATAATCTAATTTACCAATTTTTTTCTTCAATGGCTAATGCTTTTTATGCCCTGATGAAACACTACTTTTTTATTTCTTTAAAACATTTTAAAACAGATTTAATGAAATAATAGTTGACAGACAATAAACTGCACATGTTTAAAGTATATAATTTGTTAAACTTTGGGCAGTGATGAATAGTGCCTATTATTTTGATTGCAGTGATAGATTCATGGTTGAATGCATATGTCAGAACATCAATTTTAATAGTTCAATAATATTTCATCCTATGAAGGTATTCTAATTTGTTTTCTCATTTCCCTAATATTGAACAATGAAATTCTTTTCCTTTTTCTCCCTATAATAAAAATTAGCTTTGTTAAATGTCATAAGGATGAAACAGCAGGGATAAACAGAAAATAATGGATATAGTTTTCCATTAATGGAAAATAATGGATATAGTTTGCGGAAGACGATATATACTAGGTTGCTTGGCAATGCTATCATGTGAGGAGAAAAGAGCAAGAATGTTGCATGGAATCATGAGGAACATTTGAGCTGTACTGGCTTCAGTGATGAGCTGTCATGTGTTGTGATATACAGTCTTATGTGATAATGTGTGCAAGCAGCACAGCAAGAGGGCTGGCCTAGGGCAGTGACAGCTGCCTACTTTGGGAGAAACTGACTGAAGCAGGAAAAAACAAGCTATTTATTTTTTTAAAAACGGTTTTTTAATTATAAGAGCATCTGCTCATTTTATTAAAAATCGGGAAATATTTGTGCATAAAGTGAAAATCATTCCCCATTCCTGTTCCTACTCTCCATAGATAACTACTGGAAATATTTTGATATATAACAGTATATAATCTTTCAGACATTTTTATTTATGTGTGTGTATGTATATACACACACACATATATACATACACACACAGAGTTATAATCTATGCATAGTTATGTATATACACTTATTATATACATAGAGAAAGAGACAGAGACAGAGGATTTGTTTTTTAAAAACAGAAATGTATTAAGCATAATGCTTAGCAACTTGTTCTTTTCATTTGCTATCTGTGGCTTCCTTTCCATAGCAGCATGCTACAGGAGTGTCTGCTCTTTCCTTCTCCTGGTGCAGCTGATATGCCCAGTCTCAGTCCCAACACCTGTAGTCACCAAGATAGTCCTGGCTGAGACTGGCAAGGGTCAGTGGCCAGCAGAAAGGTAGCTTGCCTGGGCGAGTGAGGGTTGGGCAGGTGAAGCGAAAGTGTGAAGCAGGCTGGGCAGAAGAGCAGTGCCACTGTGGGAACTGGACAGCCCTAGCCCTGTCTGAGGGACAGCCACTACTCACACCATCTGATCATCCCCTGGTCAGAAGGGAATAGTGCCAAATCTCTAACTTTTCAAGAGAAGACAGAATCTAAATGTTCATGAAAAATCTTCTGATTTTCAAATGGCGGAAGCTAATTTTTTAAAAAATGTATTTGGGTCTTTATCATTTATTTTATTTTTAACATAAACTTTATATTTTAGAATAGTTTTAGATTTACAGCAAAAATGGCGAAGATAGTACAGAGAGTTACCATATACCTCACACTCACATTAGTCTGGTATATTTGCCACAATTAATGAGCCAATATTGGTACATTATTATTAATAGTTTATTTAGATTTCTTGAGTTTTACCTAATATCCTTTTCTGTTCCTAAATCCTATCCAGGATATCACATTACATTTAATTGCAGTGTCTTTTAGGTACGCCTTTTAGGTTCCTCTAAGCTATGACAGTTTCTCTGAATTTTTTTTTTAAATTTTTTTGATGACTGTCAGTTTTGAGGAGTACTGGTCAGGTATTTTATAGAATGTCCCCCAGTTGGGTTTTCCTGATGTTTTTGTCATGACTGGATTGGGGTCATGGGTTTTCAGGAGGAAGACCACAGAAGTAGAGTATCATTCTTATCATATCACATAGAGGGTACATACTATCAACATGACTTATCACTGTTGATGTTGACCTTGGTCACCTGGATGAGGTAGTGTTTGTCAATAGTCCAGTTAACTCCCCACTCCCCTGCCCATACTGTACTCCATGAAAGGAAGTAAGTCTGCACAGCCCACACTGAAGGGGTGACGAGTTTTGCTTCACCTCCTTGGAGACAGTGTCTCTACATAAATTATTTGGAGTTGTTCTCAGCACAATCTTCCATAACCAGCTCCTGTCTACCCTTTTTGGCTGTATCCCCAGCTGCTCCCTCGCCATACGGATCAGTAGCTGCTGTTCCTGCAGAGTACCATTTTTCTTGTCCCTTTTTTCTTGCTACTGCTGTTCTCTATGCATGCACATACCTTGTCTCTCTGCCTTGGATGCTCAATTCCCCAGTGGCTTTCAAGACTACTCAAGTACCTTCTAGGTTGACTTTCCAGAACCCAGTCTGCATTAGGAGACTTTCCTCTTATCCCAGAATACCCTATGCATGTTTCCACCATGGCATTCATTCCTTTCTATTGTTCATTCCCAACACTCTCCTCTGTTAGACTGAAAGTCCTTTAAGAATAGAGGCTGTCTTTTTACCTGTCTTTCTGTCCCCTGTGCCTATAAAGTGCATACATCAGACACTTGGTAAATAATTTTTGAATGAATGAATGAACTTACAAACTTTCAGAAATCCAGGTATGAGATTTCTTCTTTGAATATCCAGTCTTTCTTCCTTGAATATCCAGTCTTTCTTCCTTGTCAACAATCACCATATTCTGTCCTGTATTATGGCTGTTTGGGTGTTTGTCGTACTCATTTTAGTAGCTCCAATGCTCTTTAAAGGCTGAGATCATGTTTTGTTTGTCCTGTAGTTTCTACATCAGTGTTCTGCACATAATAGGTGTTTAATAAATCTCTGTTGAATGCGTGAATGAGTTAATGAAGAAATAAATGAAGCTGTCTGCAAACATAATTGACAAGAGGGAATCACCCAGGGAAAAGAAGCAGAATGGACTGGAAAATAAATGGTAGAATTTTCAGGCTAAAAGAAGTTGACTGGTAATATCTCCTATCACATTATTTCCAAATTTTTATCATGTGCAAACAAATATTATCAAATTTTTATTTGAGTGGAGAATTTAACTCTATTCTAAATGAAATAGCTGCTTTGTCTTCTCCTTAACAATAGAAAGGAGAGGCAAGCCTGATTCAGCTCCTAGATGGACCTTCCCACACAAAAGATACAACGTTATACTCTTAAAAATAGCGGACTGTTGTATATTGCAATGTATGTTCCCTCCTTTCATGTTAAAACCAAAAGAGCTTAAATCTGAGATTTTTAAAATAGCATTTTCTTTATCTATCTATCTCTAATAAAATATAATTCTTCTAAGTGTCCTCTGCTAAGGAGAAGTGAACAGAAAATAACCACTCTGGAAGGAAAAAATGTCCATACACCAAAATAGATTACCATTATTATAAACATCAAATTTAACTGCTGAAGAAGAACTTCACTCAGAGGAAGCAGAATTAGGGGGAAAGTTAGTCCCTCTTTTTCTCTTTAGTCCCTCTTTTTCTCTTACCAAAAAGTAAATTTTATGAAGGATATGTCTCAATTAATATTTCATTAGAACCTGTAGAGGGCGTCCTTGCACCAAGAGCCATAGAGACTTGAGCAATATTAGGGAAAAAACGACTGACCACAGGCTCCAAGTCAAAGAAAATGTCTATTGTGTTATGAAATTATTATCTTTAACTGGGAGACATTGGTATTACAATGTTAAAGTATTTTAAAGGTTGCCTAATGTATTAATACATTATTTAAACAAACATTCACTGAAATAAAAAATAAAATTTTGGAAAAGAGGTAAATATTTTTATTTTAAAGGAAGAATGGCTGTGAAGCTTTGGATGCAAACAGACTTAATTATGATTTACTTAGTAGTAATATACTCATTAAGAGAATGAGCTTTGAAATCAAAGTTGGGATTTGAACCCTGACTCTGTCATTTACCAGCTGGATATTCACAGTCAACTCACTTACTTTTTGAGCCTTATTTCCCCATTGGTAAAATGGGAATAATAGTAGTACCTAAATAAAAGTTGTGAGGATTAAGTAAGCGTTTAAAATAAAAGTACTTTAAATATTAAGATGGTGTAAGTTCGAATCACTCATAATTAGACTCCTTGTCCTATTTCTTACCCCTGTTTTTCTGTCAGTTTTATAGCTGAAAATATTTCATAATTGGAAATGTATAGTCTGCTCTGTTCAGAAACTTCAAATGATCTAACACTGATTTAACTTAATGCATGCACATGTCAGCTTCTCTTCTGTTGTTTCTGTTTGTTTTCGCCTCCTGAGGTGTCCACAACTCTACAAAGGATTGAGTGAAACACCACGCCCGGCCCCAAATACTCGATCCTTACGGCATTTGTCACAGCATCTGGGTACTAAAGAACAAAGAGAAGTAAATTAACTTTTTCGGAGTCTGAAAACTTTCTAAAGTTTTGAAAAGCCTTTTGCTTCCGTTTTCTTTGCACATCCAAGGAATGAGGCAGGAGGCAAAAAAAGAAGTCCTCCCTGCTAAGGCCAATGGATAGATTATGCTGTAGCCCACTGCCAGCCAAATACGCTTCCCACAGACAAGGCCAGAGCGTCGATTGTGCCGCCAAACACTGTGATTTCAGGCACGCACCTCCAACTTTCTTAAAACACCAGCATATATGAAGATATTCATGACTTTAGGGCAACCCTAGCCCAGGGAGTCTGGTACCTCTCTCATCCAGGGCCCAGAGAACTCTTCCAGGCACCACCGGGTTATCAGTGAGACAGAAAGACCTCCCCAGCAGTTGGGTGTCTGGCAAGTGCCACGGAACACCTGCGCTTCGAGCCAATCCAAGCGCCTGCAATCAGCACCACTGGACAGTTAAGCCGTGGGTTTTAACTGCGTAGGCGCGTGCAAAAAGTCAGCGTAGCGCCGAACAGAGAAGACAGGGTTTGCAGGGAGAGGAATCAAACTGATGGAAAGGGAGAAGGTGGGGGAGTCTTTAGTTAGCATCGGGGTAGAAATGGGAGTCATCATCATCATCGGCACCCCATCAAGCCCACCGTTATCTGTTCACCCCATTTCCCTCCACCCAAGCCTCTCCTGGCCCAAAGAAGGGGCGAGTGCCGTCCCAGCGGTTCCTTGGAGCGCTCTGCTCCGCGTCTGCCCGCACGCCACGCGGACTTTGCGCTCACTCCACGGGGCGCTCCACTGGGCGCGCGGCTGCCCCCGGGTCCCGAGCGGCCCCGCCCCCGCGCCCTGCAGCGCCCCCCAGTGGCGGCCGGCTCAGCCTTGAGGCCCCGCTGCTCGGTCGCACCTCATGGGCGCCAGCCCTGCCCTGTCTTCTCCTCTCGCTCTATTTGATGCTGGCACTCGCCGAGTGTGCGGGCATCTCCAGCTTTGCCAGTCTTAGTCTCTGCTTTCCCCTCTCCCGCCCGCGCCCCCTCCTCTAGCGCAGCTCGCGCCGCTCATCCCCTCCCTTCTCCCTCTCTCTTTCCTCCCTCCTCCTCCTCCTCCTCCTCCTCCTCCTCCAGCTCTCCCACCCAATCTGGCACCCAAGCCAGGAGGCTGCGCGCCCAGCCGTCTAAGCGGGAACAGCTCCGGCTGAGGGAATTGAAGCGGAGCCGCGAACCTGACGGCCGCGGGTGGCGTAGGTGCAGCAGCAGGAGTTTCGCCACCAGCGAGCGGGTCCTGAGCAGCATGGCTGGGAGACGCGCTTTCCCCGCCGCCGCACTCCGGCTCTGGAGCATCCTCCTGTGCCTGCTCGCGGTGCGCGCGGAGGCCGGGCCGCCGCGGGAGGAGAGCCTGTACCTGTGGATCGATGCTCACCAGGCGAGAGTGCTCATAGGTAAGGCCCCGCGGCCAGCACCCTGCCCCTGCCTGTGTCCTCGAGCTCTCCACCCTTCCGTTAAGGGAGGCGTACATGCCTTTAGTGTGTTTTAAAACTTAATTCCCAGGGAAGATTGCTCCCCCTCTTTTAATTAAATATTTTCCATCTGAAAGTGTATAAACTTATGTCTTAAACCAAAGCTGATCTGTGCTTTGATCATGCTGTTGCTAGTTTTTACAGCCCTACGTTTTTAGGTGCACCTAGCGTTTGTCTGCATCAGTTAACCCCATGTCCATTCCTTGTCCCTGAAAGCATGTGTCTCTTTGGCATCATTCTTACCACATACAGAGGAGAATTAATTTCAATAGCGTTGTTGGTACCAAAAGCAGGTGGTTCATGAACAGAAATGACTCATACTAATTCTTTGGTTTTCTTTTTGCATGAAATTTCTGATTTAGATTCTTTCAAGTCCACCTAGTTTGATAGTTTTGTATATCGCTTTTTAAAAAACAGGATTTGAAGAGGATATCCTGATTGTTTCGGAGGGGAAAATGGCCCCCTTTACACATGATTTCAGAAAAGCACAACAGAGAATGCCGGCGATTCCTGTCAATATCCATTCCATGAATTTTACCTGGCAAGCTGCTGGGCAGGTAAGTTCTGATAACCAGGAAGCGGGGAGAAAATTGCCCTTTAACATTTCCACAGTCTGATGGCAGGTAGGAGTAAATATTGTATAGTGTGTAGTCTGGTACATTTTACAATATTTAAGAGTAATTTCTCATCTGATTGTCAGAGCAAATAAAGAATTAATTTTCATTCTTTAAAGTTGTCACATAAATTAAAGATTCTGAAAAGAAAAGAGTAGACAATGTGCCTAAGCACTATCTTGTGAATTTTAAAAAGTTGGTGTGTTGAATGTTACTCACTGGAATGTGAATGATATATATGTTTCTGGTAGAAGTTCATAGACTCAAAGGTGTCATGTAAGAACGTTGTAAAATATTGCAGCCTATTGATTTTTTTAAGTTACTATTTTAAATGCTTTCATATGGAAAAGAAAACTGTGATCTATTTTTATGAAGAAGCATTCATTTTATTCTATAGCACATAAGCATCTTTTGTATGTTACCTTTTGCACATTTTCAGTATTATAAAAATGGCCCCTAATTTTGGAAAGAAAGGAAGAATAAAATGCTTATGTGAGTTTAATTTCTTTTGTACAATTGAGGAATTTACTCTAGAGGACAAATGGTAAGTAATAAATTCTTTTGCTTATTAGTTGGCAAAATGTATCTACTATGAAAATCATTGTAATTATAATTCAAATCACATTTTAAGGCTTCTTTTTTCCCTGAAGTTACTTAAATGGCTATTTTCAAGAAGAATGTGATACAGAAAACACTTTATAAAAGGTAACTATTTTGAATTGAGAGACACTTTGGTTCCTTCTAATTACCTATTATTGTATGGACATTACCATTTCCTCCTCCTCCTTCTCCTCTTCTTTAGATAAAATCTAGACCCTTCCACAGTTCCATTGCTATGTGATTTTAAAAAATTGAAGTTTTCAGATCCACCAAGTTTATAACAGGAAGGTCATCTATTCCAATACTCCCATTTTGCAGGTAAGTTCACTGAGGCTTCTGTTGCTCTATAAGGAGAGTATTCCCTTTCTCCCTACAATTCCCTCTTCATAGATACTTTATGGGCAATTAAGTCTGGAATATTGTGAGGTCAGTAATAAATGGCCTTTCATCATCTCCTTTTCTTTTCACCTGAATCTATTTACTTGTGGTTGACCACTTGGTCATTAATTAAATGGCCAATTAATTCTATATTTTTGAAAAGACATTTTTTGACCTATACTTTTATGGATTCATAAGAATATTAGAATGGTAGCTTAAATTGCACCCCCTAGCTGAAAGGATTTGGTAACTGGGTAACTATAGCAGAAGTGGAAAATGCTAATAGCTCTATTCTTTATTCTTTTCTTTTCCTTTCTTTCTTTCTTTCTTTTTCTTTTTCTTTTTTCTTTTCTTTTTTTGCATATGAATATGTCTTTTGAAGAATGGAATTTGAAGCAAAGGCTTAAACCCCATATTATCTCCCCTATTACTTTATAGCATAGTGCATGTTTGTAAATACTGACATATCGATGAGTACGGAATGGATTGACACATCACACAGTCTCAGAAATATGTCCTGTAGGGCATTAGGGAAGATAGTGGAACTGTCATGAAGATCAAGTTTCTAGCATCTTTTTTTCTCCTGCTTAAGTGTTGCTCACCCATGTGGATCATCTCATTATGCAGAACAAATATTAATACCCCAATTAAATTACTTAGCCTCTATGTTCAGTCTATTCTGAATAGGTTACCACAGGTAACTACATGAAATCTGGTGTCTGTTTTTCTTAGGGGAGAAAGTGGCAAGGGGGAAAGAGTTATACAATGCCAAACAGCAAAGTGTTTTAAAATATAATTTAAATATGACCAGTTTTACACACTGAAGTTATGTGATTCCAGAACCATAATATTTGAAATGCATAGAAATTTCGAAGATGGGAAAAATAATGACATCAAGACTGATGAACTATTCTGAAAGGCATCTATAGCTAAAACCAAACCACATCAAAACATTTATATGTAAAATGAAAAGTTCATTTCATTATCTAGTTATTTCATCCAAATGATATCAAACATTTAGGTGTTTCCACAATACATAAACAAAACACATGGCTGACTAATGAAATTTCAAGCTTTATAGTTAAGTGTTTTGACAGCACAAAGACAAAGTTAAAATAACTTTAGGATTGAAGACCTACTAGAGACAGTAAGGTGTTACCTACTTCCAATAAATTATTAGTTCAGTAGCCCAAAATGTTTTTGGGGCCACTTAAAATACATTTCATGTTCTACTGCAAACAAATGCAAATAAAAATTACAGTGCGATTCATTTCCCTGCATCAAGTTGGTCAAATTCTTAAAAAGTTATTTTAGTCAGTGGAGAATTATGCATACTCATATGCTGCTGATGTGCATGGCTGCCTTTTTGCAGGGCAATTAGACTCTGATGGTAAAAGGCTTGATATAGATCCTTTGTGAAATTTTACTTTCAGAGATTTATGCTAAGGAAATAATCATGGACATAAATAAAAATTTAGGTCCAAGAATGTTCCTCATTATTCTGTTTATAAAAATAAAAAAATAGACACAACTTAGGGTCAGCAATAGTGGCAGAATACAATGAAGCAATAATAAGGGTATTCTAGACATCTGTTTGAGACCACAGAAAGATGTTCATGCAAATTAAGTAGTCTATAACATAGTATATCCTGTTTGATTCCATTACAAAATATGTTTGCAGACATAGGAAAAATCTAATCAACATCTGATCCTCCAAGGTGTAAACACTGGTTACATCTGCTTCGATAATGTTTTGGTTTTTCCACAATGAATATGTATTAATTTGTAATTTTTAACATTACAAATTAAAAACAAATCACAACTGTTATAAGTCATATGAGTTTAAAATTATATGATTTTCTGTATTATAAATGCTTTATCTGTATTTGTTATCTGGCATCAATTTTACACTAATCACTCAACAAAATGGTAAAACAAATGGTTTTCATGGGTTATTATAACTAGGGAAACCAAAGAATTCACTAATGCTTATCTGATTCTCACCAGTTTCTTTTAAGGTCCCTAAAAATCTTTCCTGCCTGGAATCATTTTTCTTGACCTCTCTCTGTCTCTGCAATTCTCATTTTCCATGGACAACCTTGCCTCAGTTTTATCTCTGATTTTATTTTTAATACTCATTTTCTGACATGCTTTTTCTCAAAGGTTTTAAATGAGAGAAGAATTTCTACTGAAGAAGCTTAGGCTTAAACAATTTTTAGTAATTAAGGGAAAATACCTTTTATTATTGTATATAACTTTTTAATAGTTGATATTTTTCAATGAGGCATGCCTTATTCTTTTTCCCTAAATTTGAGACAGGCAGGAACCATAAGCAACAATTTTGGTTTTCTAAATTAGGTACTAATCAAACATTTTATTTGGAAAATAACCCTTTCTAAACCCAATGGCTTTCAAGTAAAAATTTAATGAAGAGTTTTGTTAGACAAATCTGAATCTAACACCACAGTGGTGTTAGGACACCACTGCTGATTTCCATATGAAACAATTGGGTGTAAGGCCAAAATCTTTTTTTATATGGCTCATATAAATAGATCTTTATTTATAAAGATCATGTAGACTTGATCTTGATAAATATAATATGTTCTATCACCTGCATAAATATGCTAAGGTGTTATGAATCTAGTACTTAGGTAATAGGGCATCTCTTTTTACGTTGCCTTTTTCAGCAGTGGCAATGAATTTATGTCGAGCCATATGTATTAGTTTTTGAAACTTTTTGTGACTAAAGGCCTGGATTTCTAAGATGGATGGCAAGGGTTGGGGTGAAATTGGTATCTGTGGAATAGAAGTTTTCTGGGCGAAGATAACTAACCAATATTAAATTCAAATCTACCACTTGGAGTACTAAGCAAGCTCTAGTAATTTGTACCAACAGGTCCAGATCTTAAGGCAAACTTTTTTATCATGTATAGTGTGCAGAATTCTTATAACCACTAGAAGTCAGTGGTGTAGCTTCATTTTTCTCAATTTCAAGACATTTAAAAACAACTTTAAAGTGTTGCTGTGGATGCAGGAAAAGAAGAGGAGAATTTTGTCTGCTGCCCTGGGGATGTGTGAGGTCATATATGTTATTGAATCATTGACTTTATTGAATTAAACTGTATAAGCATGTTCCTTTGTTTTTATGTATGACCATTGAAAATAGAAAATAGTAGATATGCTGAGGATATAGTGTATCAAGTGGAACATTTTCCAACATGTAACATTTGTTATAAATGAGTTCATGACACTTACTAGCTCCCTATCAATTAAAAAAAAACTTCTCAAATTGAAAACTGTCAGAAATAAGAATAATAATAATAATGATAATAAATCAAGTAGAAGGAAAGATTGAGAACTTTGCCCAGATAGTGGTGCCTTTGTGAATGATTCTGGTCAGTATCACCCAAATGCGGCTTTAAAGTGAGGAAAATACCTTTGGAAAAAAGGGAAATCAGGGCCAGGTGTAGTGGCTTACACCTGTAATCCCAGCAATCTGGGAGGCTGAGGCAGGAGAATAGCTCAAGGTCAGGAGTTCAAAACCAGCCTGAGCAAGAGCAAGACCCCGTCTCTACCAAAAATAGAAAGAAATTAATTGGCCAACTAAAAATATATAGAAAAAATGAGCCGGGCATGGTGGCGCATGCCTGTAGTCCCAGCTATTTGGGAGGCTGAGACAGGAGGATCACCTGAGCCCAGGAGTTTGAGGTTGCTGTGAGCTAGGCTGACACCACGTCACTCTAGCCTGGGCAACAGAGTGAGACTCTGTCTCAAAAAAAAAAAAAAAAAAAGGGAAATCAGAAACAATTGACTCCCATTTTTCTAATTTTTTAAAAGACAGAATTATTCTACTGACATGTTTCTGATATATAAATTGGATAATCCAATCCATATCATTCAAATATGCCTAAAGCCCCAGATAGCTTGTTTTTTCACTGTCCTGTTGGAGATTATATAATACTGGTCCCAGTAAATTGGCTGCAGTTTGCAGTCTCAAGTTTCCCATTGGAGTAGACTGGAGTGAAGCAGACCTGTATTAAAAGAATTTTTTTCTTTCCTTTCTCCCCTTGACAAAAATCAAAGAAAAATAATAGGGGGTGAATTTTAATTCAAGTATTCCCTCTCCATCTTCAAAGGAACTGCCAAACACCCTTAAACACCTCTTTCCAACCCTGAAGTTATGAGAACACATTATTATTATTTAAATCCCTTAATGGGTACTGTCCACATTTTTTTCCTAATAGAGTTATGATTGTTTTGGTAGTTACAACCCAAGTGGTTTCATACCTTTGCACTCCTGGGGTTTGCCGTCATACCTTAGTGGTGGTTTTATGTCACCAAATGAAGGAAATGCCTCGTTTTCTGCCCCTGTTCCATGGTTTCAAAGTGGGAATGAGAATATGTTTACATACTGTGGGCATGATGTTTTTAAGGAGATACTCATATCAAAAGCACAGCTTTAAACCTTTAATGTTTAGATTCTGCTGTGCTGTGGTATTTTGTATTGTGGTGTTGTGGACATGCCACTAGGGATCAAAGAGTAATTCTGCAGAGAGCCCATTTCATTTAGCGAAGCAAGCATGTGCCAGCCATCTGTTGTATCTGCTGATAGAAAACAGCAGTAAGTTTCTCAAAGTTTTGCCAGAAAAAAAAAAAAAAGGCTTTATTGCTTAGAGGAGATGAGTTACAAGGTACCTTGTAAGCCACATCTGGTTCTATAGCGATTTACATGGCATAAATGTAAACTCTGGTATGTCTTCCTTTCACGGTGGTGTAAAAGCACGTAAACAAACCCTTCATTGGTATCCTCCCTGTTTATTCCTGACTTTAAATTGCTTGCACAAATCAAAGTCTTTTAAATTGTTGTGATGAAGCAGAAGGGTATGATATTCGATAAAGCATTTTGTTTTGGATTAAACTAATTTAACTTAACTGTCCCTGGTGCATAAGGTGGGTGCTGTGAGGGAAGAGCTTTGGGGACTAAGAGTTCAGTGATCATGTCCTTCATCCTCTTGCCATATCTCTGGAGGAGGCCTTATCAGATCAGGGCTTCTTTTGCCGCAGTAATTTAGCCAACTGGCTAAAGTTATACGGGAGTAACTTGGCTACATTCCCATGGACCCTTGGTGGGTGGGGATTTGTTTTCCCATGTAGTGTTTGTCTCTGACTCGAGCACTCAATCAACAAGCACAGAGGTAGGCACAGAGCATACAAAGAGGAATAAACTCAGTACCTGCCCTCAGGAAGCTCATAGTCTAGGAAACAAATATTCAGCACACTCATCCAAATGAGGTTAAAAGTACAGGATTGGCTGAGTGCAAAAAGGAAGCCACTCTTTACCCTGCCTGGGGGAGGAAGGGAGCCATGGGCACTTTAATGAGCTCACGGAGCAGCTGATGTTTGAATTAATTCCTGAAGGATGAGTCAGATCAGCCAGGGGAGGAAATACCTTGCCAAGTGGAGAACTCAGGATGCTCAGCTGCGTGGAGGTCTTCAAGGGGAATACATGCTCTAGGTGATCATGAGGGGCCTTGTGTCTCATCTGAGAGGTAATGGAAACCCAGGGAAGGTCAGGGTCAAATAATGGAGAAGGGGTCTGGGGGAAGAGAAGTAGAAAGTAGAAACAACTGGGGAGGTTTCTTTCTCCTCTGCTGTGGAGAGGATGGACTCTACATCTTGCAAATTTGTCCCAGGGATGTATTGAGTAAATCTTTAATTATATGTTGAGTGGACAATGGCTTTTCCACAACCCAATTATCTCTTCTTTTCTACTAAACTTTTGGAAGAGTTTGCAATGATTAGTCTCAGCTCCAGGTTTTGTTTGTTTGTTTGTTTTTTGGTGATTAGGGCATGGAACTATAAAAAAATCCCTTTTTGTGAGTGCATAGAACCAAAAAAAATCAATTTAACTTTCTAATGGAGACTAGAACTTTGAATGCAACATAAAAGGGAGCTTAAATAAGAAAAATAATATGCTAATTTGAAAAAGAATTGACTTAGCAGCTATTCTCAACTCCTACACTACCTTTTTAAATATCAAGAAAAGTACAATAAAAGTATAGAAAATAAACTCCACAGGTGATCCGTTGGTTTAAAAAATGATAGACTGAACACTGGAAATGGATTTATTTAAAATAAGCCTGTATCTTCAAGTATTTGATTTTCTTTTAAAACTTATTAGCTACAACTCTAAAGTCACAGGACAATTACTATTCCTCCCTGTTTTTCTCAGATAGAAACATGGATATCTCTCCTTCTGAGCTGTACATTTTATCTTCTTTTTGGATTTTATGGATGAACATGATGAAAGAATCTTGGGAAATTGTCAGGCATCTTTTGAAACTCATTTACCTGAATAAAATCTTGCAGGGCAGCTAAGTGTTGTGGGCTTGGGACAAAGGGAGAGTTTAAGGGGTAAATTCTTAAGCAGGCAACACCAGAAAGGAGTTGCTTAGCTGCTGTTGGCCAGAACTCAGATCATGCCCTGGGGTTAAAACATGATTAAGAACCAATTCCCTAGACCAGCCTGAGCAACATAGGGAGATCCTGTCTCTACAAAAAAAATAGAAAAATTAGCTGAGCATGGTGGCACGCTTCTGTAGTCCCAGCTACTCGAGAGGCTGAGGCTGGAGGATCGCTTAAGCCCAGGCGTTTGAGGTTGCAGTGAGCCATAATGACGCCACTGCACTCTAGCCTGGGCAGTAGAATGAGACTGGTCTCAAAAAATAAATAAAAAAAGAAAGAACCAATTCCTTGCTCTTCAGAAAATTAGAAGCTAACTGGAAAGACAGATATATAAACAGATAGTCTTAACAATTCCTGGAAAATGATTTTGTAGAAGTACAGAGGTATTCTCAGCTTATAAAGACAGCATGGGGAAGTATTAATAACTCCAGAGCTGAGTCTACTGAGTTAGCCAAGCAAAAGTGTTGAAGAGGGAATGGTTTTTAGGGACAGGAAACAGCTTGAGGCAGGGCATAGAGACCAGAAATACAGTTGTCTGGGGAGGTGGCACTGAGGTGCGGTTGGAGTGTGCAGTACAAGGCAGAAGAAGAGGGCTAGACAGGGACTAGGTCCCAGAGCACTTTGTCCATCGTATTAAGACATCTGGGACTTATTCTATAGGCAATGACAAGTCAGTCAGTGAAAATGTGTGAAGCAGAGGACAACAGGGCCAGAGTTACATGTTTAGATCGTCCTGTCAGCAGGGTAGAGGATAGTTTTGAGGGGAGCTCCACTACAAGGAGAGAAATCTGAGATAATGAGAGAGGAGATCTGGGATGAGAAGGAGGGAGAAATAGACTGGAGAAATATTTAGAAGATAAAATCTGAAAGTTTTGATGCTAGGAATAAGGAGTGCCTCATTGCTTACATTCTGCTTCACTAATTTGGCAGTAACCCCCTCAACCTTTCCATCCCCCACCCCCAAGCTCACCTTTCCTGCCTCAGGGCCTTTGCACATGAAGTTCCCTCTGTCTAGAGTGCACTCCCTTCAGACTTTTGCATGGTTTGTTCCCTTGTTTTCCCCACTGTCTGTGATCAAATGTCACTTGCTCTGAATGATTTCCCCTCTCTAAAACAGCCACCACCCTTTCGTCACTCCTAGTCTCCTTCCCTGCTGTATATTTCTTTCTTTTTTTTTTTTTGGTGACAGAGTCTCACTCTGTCTCCTGGGCTAGAGTTCAGTGGCGTCATCATAGCTCACTGCAACCTCAGACCCCTGGGCTCAAGCGATCTTCCGGCCTCAGCCACCCAAGTAGCTGGGACTACAGACATGTGCCACCATGTCTGGCTAATTTTTCTTTATTTTGTAGAAATGGGGTCTCACTCTTGCTGCTGTATATTTCTTCATGGCAGTTAGAATAATGATAATAATTATAATTGGTTTTAATTGTTTAACTCTTCCATTCAACGTAAGCTCATGAGAGCAAGGACTTTGTCCTGTTCACCGTGTATCTCCAGGTCCTGGAACAGTTCCTGGCACATAGTAGGCAGTCGATAATTATTTGTTGAATGAATGAATAATTCAGTCCCATTATTATTATCATTTGACAGATAGGCCACTGAGGCACAGAGGAGCAAAGGTCACAAAGCTAGTAAATGGCAGAGCTGGGATTCAAACCTAGGCAGTTAGGATGCAGAGCCCTTGCTCTGCTAAATGCTAAATAGCGGTGCAAACACAGAGCTCTGGGAACGAAGAGGAGAAAGCAGCTAACTGTGGCAGGGGGAGCAGGGGAAGGCTTCACCAGGGAAGGTAGGTAGCAGTGGAACTGACACTTGAAGGATGTTCATGAAGCTGTTTAAGCAGCCGAGACGAGGGTGAGGCGCAGTAAGAAGAGCTGCCGCAGACAGAGGCAAAGGGGTTGTGAAAGTGCAAGTGCATTCTGGGAAGGCTAGTGGTGCCTGAGGCTGGAGCTTGGTGTGTGGAAGGAAGAATAATGGGGCCTGGGGGCGGGAGGAGATGAGGACATGAGGCTGGACATTTGGTCAAGGCTAGGTGGAGAAACACTAGAGCCCGTGGAAAGGTCACTTAACCCATTTGGGCTCTAATACTTTCACCTGTCAGAAAAGCAATTTGGGTTACCTCTAAATTCCTTGCAAATTTGAAAATATTGTGACTCTATCTCTGAAGTAAAAAAATCTTCAATCATTTAACATTAATGGTAATATCTTTATATAAAATGTGATATCTATCTTCAGATTTTTAAAAATCAATGCACAATGATTCTTAAGGCAATAATCAGATGGATCCCAAAACACTTGTAGAGTTACTCTGATTCTTACCATTTGAAGGTTCAATCAAGATTTGTATTTCTAGTTAGAATTTGATTAGGATTTGATCTTGTATTTATATTGCTGTCATTTATAGCAGTAGCCAGCAGATGGCAATGTAAAAATTACTTCTTCATGGAATTTTCCACTTCAACAAATTTTTTTAAAGCTGTGGGTGCTCTCTGTGTAACAGAGACCCATTTGTGGGGTACTGTGATCTTACTCATTTCAACAGACCATTACTGTGTTTAGTAGGTTGGAAAATAAACTTTCTCAAATTCAGGGTCACTGCTATAGCATTAAAGCTCATATGTTTGAGAACTCATCCTCACTAAAAATGTGAATGATTTTATTACACATTGATAACATATTTCTTCCTTTTAAATCATTGCTCAAATTCAGACAGAAGTTAAGTTTTGAGTTATCTCTTCATCTTCATCCAATTTCTTCTTTGCTTTCTTGGCTGTATCTTTAGAAGACACAGAATAGCAGAGTTGGGAGAGATTCCAGAGCTCATCCAACTCAAGGAGGCCAACCTTTCTCCAGAGTATCCATGAATTGTGGTCTCTCGGGCCTCTAGTTGGACATGCCCAGTTCAGGCGCCATTGGGATGCCTGGTCACAGAGATAATTCCTGGCCTTGGTCCTCTCCTTGTCCTTTGGAGCCAGTGGGATTATGTTTTAACCTTGTTCTCGTTGGAAAGTATAGGCATTTGAGGCCAGCTTCCATCCCCTTCAAATTATCTTTTCTCTATGCCAGACATCCCTAGTTATTTCAGGTACTTCATATAAGCAGCTTTGCATTTCTTCAACCTTGACTCCTAAATACTTACCAAAAGTATTTGCTGGATGCAATAGCTCACGCCTGTAATCCTAGCACTTTGGAAGTCCAAGGAGGGAGTATTGCTTGAGTCCAGGGGTTCGAGATTAACCTAAGCAACATAGCAAGACCCATCTCTATAAAAAGATTTTTAAAAAAATGAGCTGAGTGTGCTAGTGTGCACCTGTAGTCCCAACTACTGGGGAGGCTGAGGCAGGAGGATCACTTGGGCCCAGTAGTTTGAGGTTGCTGTGAGCTATGATGTTGCCACTGCACTCCAGCCTGGGCAACAGAGCAAGACCCTTTCTTAAAAAGCCAAAAAACCAAAAATAAGTATAAAATTATCACAGATGGAATTTACCAGTACTTTACTCTTTATACTCTGATGAGAAAAGAATTCATTGCTAAAATTGGAGATTAACTTATAGAATTTAAAAATCATCTTTTGGTCTATAAACCTTGTATAATAAACTAAAGAAGAAGAAGAAGGGATTGAGCACAAAGAAAAGAAAAGGAGGAGGAGGAGGAAAAAAAATAGAGGAAAATAGCTAAAGCTTATTAAGTGTTTTTTACATGCTTGTCATTGTCCTAATCACTCTTCATCATTATCTAATTCCCCCAACAACCCTATGAGACAAGCAAGACTAATCCTCTCATTTTACAAAAATGGCAACTGAGTCACAAAAAGGTTAAATCATTTGCCTGAGGTCACACTGCAAATAAGTAGTGGAGCCAGGATTTACACTGAAGTGGTCTGACTCTAGAATCCATGATGAATTGCAACTGAACTCTTTGAAATCAAGATTTTCCTGACTCTTCATGTGTATTATTTACATATCCCACTGTGTGCTGTGTGCAGTAGTTTAAATAAAGATCCTGAGTAAGAATTTACCTTCTCAGAGGAGGTTAAAATAGTGTGGCTTCAGTCAATATTAGGACTTGCATGACATTATCTTTTTAGTAGGTCAAAATGATTGAATTTTATGTGATTTAACCTAATAATAAGAAGTGACATTTATTGGGCATTTGCTATGTGCCAGCAGCTCTTCTAAGTAATTTCCATAGATTATCTCATTTAATACTTGGACCAACTCTAGGAGGTGAAAGCAGTGTTTTAATCTCCATTAAAGATAGGAGAAAATTGAGGCACAGAGAAATTATGTAATTGCCGATGTCATACCTTAGTCACCTGCAGAGCCTGGGTTAGAACCCCGGCAGTCAGATGCCAACCTATGTGTATATATGCATATATTATTTCATGTCTATATTATTCAAGGGTAGGCCAACCTGTCCATCCAAATCAATGTTTAAAAAAGCAGTTTCATTTGGAGAGTCCTTCCTTACAAGACATATTTCAGATCATCTGAGTCAAGATCCAGTTCAGAAGCCAGATGAAATTAACACAAAATCCACTTGGCTCCAGACTGACTGAATGTCTTGGATTCTCAGAGTTTGAGCATTAAGCTTATCTGGTTTCTTGAATAGCTGCAGGCTTGAGTTTAGACAGTTATCATTGCATGTCCTGCATTGTCCAAGGTTTGAGGAGGGACGGCGTGTAGATTGGTACAGCTCCCCTGAATTGAGGTAAGAGATTGTTCTATCATTCTGCTAAAGCAACAATACCTTTCATTTATAGTGCACGTAATAGTTTCAAACATGCTTTCATTTATATTATCTCATTAAGTTCGTTCAGTCCTCCCAATAACTGAGAAAAACCATGCATTAATGAAACTTTAGATAACTAAACATGAGGAATAACTGATAATTTGCAGTGAGTGGCCCTGAGCCAAAAGTGAAATAATTCAAACCTGATCTTTAATAGTTGTGCATTCTTCTATAATACACAAAAGATTTGTGTGTGATTTTATAGAAATGCTTTTGCCTTTCAATAAAAATAAACAAGGGCCCATTGAATAAGTATTATTTGAATTATAAGGAAACACTTTGAGTGGAAAATATAAGTGGATTTCCATTCCATTACATAATAAGCATAAAAATAATTACCCTTCATCTGTTTCTGGACTTGATATTTCAGAGACATTTTGCCATCCATTCCTTGAGAAACTCTGCATATTTAAAGGCTTTTAAGGCTTTACTTAAAGAATGATATTTACTTGATTGTAGAAAGTTATCCTCCCAAAAGAAAACACTGCAAGTTAAGAGAGGTGATTGAATCTCTGAGTACTGGGCACAGCAGATGGCCCTCCCTAATGTGGGTGGGCCTCAAACAATCAGTTGAAGGCCTGAATAGAACAAAAAGACTGACCTCCCCATGCCAAGAGAGAGAGCTTCCCCTGCCTGACTGCCTTCCAGCAGAACCAATGGCTTTTCCTGTGTCTCACGTCTGCTGGCATTCAGACTGGAACTGTACCACCGACTCTCTCGGGACTCCAGCCTGCCAACTGCAGATCTTAGGACTTGTGAGCCTCCATCATTGTGTGAGCAATTCCTTATAATAAATCTCTTTAAATATATCTCCTGTTGGTTCTATAACATTTCTCTGGAGAATTCTGACTTACATACCATGTTTTCTGTCGTAAATGCCCAACAGTGGGAGAAGTTACCATCAAAGACAGGCAGCGCGGGCTAACTCTTGATCAATTTAAACTCTTGGGCCCTCAGTTTCTTCAAGTACTAAAAGGAAATAATTAATTTACTTTTTACAATGGCAGCAAGATGCAGTTGCCTGATGTGTACAAAGTACTTGATACACAGTAGACACTGAAAAAGTAGGGCCTTTTCTTCCCTTTGTATGAATGAGCTGTTAGTGCTAGGTGGGAGCCGTGAGGCCAAAGACAGTCCGCCAGATCCCAAGCTGGGGAGGATGCTGGCAGGATGCCCACATTCCACTGTAAGTGAATGGTGTCCCACTCTCTGAACTCAGAGTGTCACACCGAGCTGACCTCGGGGAACCTGGCTTCCAGCCCAGCTCCCACACCAGCTATCTGGGACCTCAGACAAGTAGTTCCCTTTCTTTTTCATCTGTAAAATAAAAGGTTCCCCCCCCCCCAGTTCTAAAATGTCTGTGATTTATTAGTCATAATTTCTGCGTTGTTCTTAGTTTTGCGTTTGAATTCAAATCCCAGTAAGAAAAAACAGCTTGGACATACGGTTACTTGCAACAAAAATAAAACAAACTTTAAGCAGAATTAACTTTTCAAAATACTGTTTGCCTGAATAATGTTAATAAAATCTACTAAAATCTGTTTTAGGCAACTTTTATCTGGTTTCTCTATTGGCTTGGTTTCAGTCCACTCGGTTTGTCTGGTAAACTGACTTTAGGAGTTAAACTCTGAGGCAGGTAGACAGGATGGCTATATTACTAATATTTACCCTTTAGGACCTTCTCCAAATGGTAGTTCCTTTCTAGATATTCGTACCCTTTAATCCTAGAGTGGCTCTTTACAAAGAACTGAGAAATCAACTCTGAGATTTTTGTCTCTCTGTTACAAATTGAAGCTTTTACGTTGCTAACTGTCCTTGCAATAATTATAACTTGCAAAACCCATTACTCACCAGGAACATAAACTGGACTTCATTAGAGTTTGTAGTACTTAATTTCCTGGGTATAACTATTTTTATGAATCCTGACAGCATTTTATTTTAAGTTCATTACTTTTTTCCATCATAAACTAGTAGGCCCTCTAAAAATTTTTGGAAAATACAGAAAAGGAAAAAGTATGGAAGAGGGAAAGTCATATATAGTGAACCCCCCTAAGAAAATGGTACTATTTGGGAGGGTTTCCATCTAGTGTTTTTCTTTTTTTAATTGAAGTAACAATTTGTGTCCTTTTTTTGTTTGTTGTTTGCTTAAGGACAGTAGGAAGGAAGTTTCCCATGTTACAACAACATTAATGGCCACATAGTATTCTGTGGTTTATTTAAACATTCTCAGATTTAGATTATGTCTAATTTTTCACTATTAAAAATAACACTGTGAAGAGCAACTTGATATGTAAGACTTTTTCCATATTAGGATTACTCCCTTAATGGAATTCCTGTCAAAGTGCCCATTGTTGTGCATGCTCTTGGCACATATGGTATTGCCCGATGGCTTGTAATGGCTGCTCCATACTTGCAGCAGAATTATACAAGAATGTCTTTTTTGGCATTCTTTTCTGGCTTTTAACAAATCCTCCAAATGAAGGTTTCCAAGTGGTACTGTTAACTGTTGATTTGTGCCTACATTTTTTGTTCCGTTATGAGAAGTGTATCTCAGCAGGAATTTCATACTGCAGGGGGCAGTGGGGGATCAGTAAGCGGTAGGTGAGTGATTCTCCTCCCTTCCCTACTAGGCTGTTAAGGTTCGTCAAGATAAGAGGCTTTGCACAGGTATAATTATTGATTTTGAACAGGGACCTCATCAGTTAAGATACCACATTATAAATTATACTTCTAGTCTACAAATATAAAACTAGTGGGTGATTTCTAAAGAATAAAACAGCTAATTTCTTTCAACATAGCAAAGAAGCACATTTTCTACTAATTTTAAAAGAATATGAGTAAATAAACATTTGTATGAATTTCTCTGCATGTTTCATATACAGGTGCAGATGTACTTATCCATACATATTTTGAAATAATGGTGTAGTTATTTCAAACACTTGAAATACTTGTTTTTGGAACACTTATTTTTGTGTATATACTCTTTCTAAAAATTTTTGTGTATTAAGTAATTTATTCTCCCAACACTCAGGGGAGTTATTTCCTCAATTTTCATAAGGACAAGACAGAGTGGGGATTAGCAAGTAGATCAACTTCATAGTTTAGAGAGTTAATTGTCATCAGTGGCTGGAACATAGCACTTTTTAAGAGGAAGAATGATGTATTTGCTGCATTTCATGCATATTAGAAAACTCTGAGCAAATAAATGTACTCTTATAGGTGTTCATAAAAGCAAAAACAAATTAATTTGCCGGTCAGAGCTCCCAAAACTGTATGTATAAGTGGAAGAAGAGGAAAAAGTAGATGTAGGAGAGTCTTTAGAGAAAGTATTCAGGCAGCCAAAGAGCTGGTTTCACTTGAACCAGCAGTCTTGATATCTGAGTAAATACTCTGTATTTTAGGCTTTGAAGTGTCTGTTAACTTATGCTGAATTTGCTCTCCGTGGAATAAAAGAGTTTGAGGCAACGGGGTGGGGAAGGGGGAGCCCGGTAGGTAGACACAAATTATTGTTTATAAACTGCTGGCCTTTCTGCCACAAAGCATCTTCGACAGCCACTTCAAAGGCAGGAGCCATCACGTGGCTTCTCTGAGTGAAATCTCCTGCAGAGAACATGTGGCAGAGAGGAGGGAAATGGGTAGGTCTGATGGAGGGAAATCAATCTCATAATCTCAACCGTCCCAGTGGCTCGCTCTAGATAATCTCCTAAATTGGATATCAAAATAGATTTATGCAATTTGAAAACATTAGGAATTGATAAAGGCAAAAGTTCATTTCCAAAGGTATTTGTGCACTGAATTGCCAGGTTTGCATGTGTTTCTGAGATTGCTCATTGGCTCTTAGATCGCTAAAAGCTCAGAAGTAATATGCTGAGACTTTCAGAACTAACTCTTTATTGAGCCCATCAATTCTTTACCTAGATATGTATGCAGAGTGAACTATTAATATATCCTTCCCAAATGTTGGGACTCTGTGTGAAACTTCAGAAGAATTTGTCAAGGGCTTCCTTAGAATTATAAACTCTTAGAAGGGAAAGAATCATAAATATTAGTTTGACCACCTTATTTTTCAGATGAGGAAACTGAGGACCAGAGATGATGACCAACTTCTGAGAATCCCAGAGAGAGTTAACAACAGAGCTAGCAAAAGAGCAGCTTTTCTGACAACCAGAGCAGAGCTTTTCACTGTGTTTCTGTCTTAGGGTGCAACATCACCGTATTACAGCTCAACAGTCCCATAAACTGTGGAAGGAAAAAATTGCCTACAGTTTTTCTCCCTAATGGAGTATGGGGAAGTCTGTTGATGTTTTTGGTAATCCAGTCCAACAAACACACACACATAGACTTTAATGTTCAATTTTGAGGCAATAGCTGGGTGGGCTGGTTACAGGCACCGCTGGGTTACTCGGTTCTGGCCATGATACATTTCTCCCTGCGCAGTGCCCGGGACATGGTAGGTGTTTAACAATGGCAGAGTGGAAATGGCTGGTAGGCAGGCAGTACAGTGTCATGGAAAGTGTGCCGGGCCAGTCCTGACTGGGTGGGCTTTGGAAATGTAACCTGACCTCCCTGATCCTCAGCTTCCCCACGTGATCTCCTAGAATTTTTCCAGCTCTAAAATGTCATGATTTGCTGTTTTACCTTAGAGGGGCTTTGTGAAGACCGGCCTGTTTACAGAGCTCTCTGAGATCCCTTATTATGGAAATTCCAACAGCATCAAAAGGAACTGCAGATACAGATTTTTCAAACAGAGTTGAAAAGTGTTTAACAGTCAGATAATATATATGTTTAAAAATAGCACTGATTTTCCATGACTTTGAAAAGTTGGCCTGACCCTCTCTTAACCTGTTTCTAAAAGCCTGTGTTCATAGATTGGCTTTGTCTTTTATCCACTGCCTATGGAGCAGGAAAGACATTGTGTCTTTTAGCACAACGTGTACTAAACCTTGTGTTCTGTTGTCCTCTTGATTTGTTTTAGCACTTTGGCTCCTTCTTGGTGATATGTTCTTTTCCCCAGAGCCCATCAATCCTAGAATTACAACCTCTTCCTTCCTCCTTCTTTATTCCACTCAGTAAGCATATTTTTCCCCTATGATACTAGCATTTTTTTGTTTGTTTTTTTAAAGATGGAGTCAGTTATTTATTTATTTATTTATTTATTTATTTATTTATTTATTTATTTATTTTGAGACAGAGTCTCACTCTGTTGCCCGGGCTAGAGTGCCGTGGTGTCAGCCTAGCTCACAGCAACCTCAGACTCCTGGGCTCAAGCAATCCTACTGCCTCAGCCTCCCGAGTAGCTGGGACTACAGGCATGTGCCACCATGCCCGGCTAATTTTATCTATATATTTTTAGTTGTCCAGCTAATTTGTTTCTATTTTTAGTAGAGACGGGGTCTCACTCTTGTTCAGGCTGGTCTCAAACTCCTGAGCTCAAATGATCCTCCTACCTTAGCCTCCCAGAGTGCTAGGATTATAGAAGATGGAGTCTTATTATGCTGCCTACGCTGGAGCGCAGTGATTAGTCACCGGCACCACTGTCGCACACTACGGCCTCAACCCCTGGGCTCAAGCAATCCTCCCACCTCAGCATCCTGACTAGCTGGGACTACAGGCACAAGGTACCACACCGGCTAATACTAGTACTTTTTAAACTTTAATTTTCTCTGACAATATCACCCAAAGGAATATGACACAACCAAAGAAAATTGAGGGAAGACATTAAAGACATAAATACATAAGAGATGATGCCAAGGTAATTGTAAAAAAGGTGACAAAAGATTATAAAAAAGGCTGTGGAAAGGTTTACTCCCTGCGAGGGAGAAAATTTAGAAATGAATGTTGGGGAAGGATTTGATATTTTGAAACAAAGTGACTTTGAAGGGATCAGGAAGAGTAACAGAATAGAATGAACAAATGATAAGGCCTGGGAGTGGGAAAGTAGAAAAAAGAAGTAGACAATGTGAGCATCTTCATATTTTGTTTAGTCAAACAAAAAAGTCATATTAGTCAAAATCACTAATAAGAATATCTAATAGATGGGTTTCCAAGACTAATCTGAATGGACTTCCACCCAGTCCGTACACTGGGTGGACATAGGATTATGCTTTGGGTTTGGTTCTTGTGTCTATTGTTCAGCCATCCCGTAGAATGGTAAAGCCCTAGATTTCCCATTTTGGTCAATAAGTATGCCATGTAGGAAGGGATCAATATCAATTCTGAAATAGAAGCAGATCTCTGTTGTTTCCTGTCCTCCCTTGTGAAGAAGGACATCAATTTAGTCTGGCACTGTTTGCTTCTCGTAACTGTATGTTGATGGCTAGGTTGTTCTTCTAGGTATTACGAGCCATGAAAACAGATATTGATACTGACTGGTCTATAATTTCCAGAGCCATTCTTTTTTATTTTTCCAAGAAAAGGTGAATAATAGAGGTGAATTAAAAAGGTGCATTAAGGCCGGGTGTGGTGGCTCACACCTGTAATCCTAGCACTCTGGGAGGCCCAGGTGGGAGGATCGCTTGTGCTCAGGAGTTCAAGACCAGCCTGAGCAAGAGTGAGACTCCTGTCTCTACTAAAAATAGAAAAATTAGCCTGGTGTGGTAGTGTGCTCCTGTAATACCAGCTATTCGAGAAGCTGAGGCAGGAGGATCGCTGGAGCCCAGGAGTTTGAGATTGCTGTGAGCTAGGCTGATGCTATAGCACTCTAGCCCAGACTACAGAGTGAAACTCTGTCTCCAAAAAAAAGGTGAATTAAAGTTTTCAGAGCTTTTAGTTTCTATACATTCATAGAAATCATAATTCAGATCACCATCAGCCTTGCTGATTTGAGTATATCAAGTTTTTCTATTGATCTCTTTTCTTTTCTCTTTTCTTTTTTTGTCTTTTTTGTCTTCTTTATGTGACCTGTTACCCTCTGTACAACTGGGGACTCTGACAAGCTAACTGATATTTTCTTTAATATTCAAAAGCTAAATGCTTCTCCCTTTTGGTGTTACCAGTCTTCTCTGATCATCCTTTGTGTGTGTGTTAAGACATTTGAAATTAATTTTATAAAATAAACTGGACCATTGAAAATAGATTGATAAATAGTTATAGCCTCTGCCTTTAGAATTATAATCAACTAGAGGAGATGTGAGTCAAATATCAGATTTTTGCTACAGATGAGGACAATGAATGCATTGTGAGTCAGTAATTCTAATTTTAGTTTAAAAGCTACTAACATATTTACAAGTGGAGAAGTTTTATATAGTGGACTAAAGTCACAAAGATCACTTTTTACATAACTGCAGTGCCCTTTTGAACTAAGGGAACTAGGAATGGATATATAAATAAATTTGCTGGAAATTAGCTTTGGCAATTTTCAAATATGTTCCAACAGAAAGAAAAAATCCATGATAACAGGTAACAAAACTGACTAAGGTGACACTGGAGGTTGCGGGCATAGTAATAGTTCTTGTGAGGGAGAGAGCCAAGATGCAAAAATAACTCCTTTGATGTGTCCCCTCTTTATTTATTGCATTTGGCTTTATATACTCATCTCTCTTTAAAGATCCGATGTTTAGTCCAAAAAGATGGGACTAATCTTTCCTTGGATATCCTTTATTCTGTCATTAAGACTTCAGTTCAGACTTCTTTGTCCCCTTCCATCAGAAAGCTCTGTTGATTTTCTTTTTTCACTGCTGTGGCCCTGTGTTAGGGACTTTTCTTCCCAAATCTTTTCTTTCATGCTTACTATCCTTCTTCCCAAAGTGAAGGCAATTAAGCTACGCAAAACACCCACATTTCTAATTTGCTAATAATATGATTTGGTTTAACGAGATACAGAGAGAGAGAGAAAGTAAATGTAAATCTTAGATAATGACATAATGGCATCCTAGCCAGGTCCCAGTCGTTTGAGAACTTCACATGAGAGCATGTCTTTGCTAAATGGATATGTTTTAACAATGATTTGTTGGAAGTCTTCCCCCCACGCCCCCACCCCGATATATTTTTTAAAGCACACAGGCCATGCAATTATGTAAAAAGTTAACTGGCTTTAATTAAACTGCTTTACACAAATGATTGTCTATTGGATTTGGGGGATATATTTATCCTTTTAAGCTTTCCAGAAATCCTGCCCTGGGGGTACCCACACCCAAGCTTATGGGTCTGAAGAGTTCAAGGCTGACAGTAGCTGTGAAAAGTTTCATAGCCTTTTAAGAAAGTTCAGCGGCTATGTTTGGGGACGAGACATATGTATTATACAGGACTGCTAGCTAATGCAGAGATTGTAACATATGGAATTCATAAAGGTCCAATTACAGGACCGTCACTGTTTGCCATGGTTTTAACTTATGTAAGTTATTGATTATACTTTCATGAGATCATAATCAAAAGGTTATTCTTTGGTAATGGTGTGTTAGAAGAGCTTTATCCTGAACTTCAAAGCCGTCCTCTGAGCCCCAAGAACAAAGACTTAGAAGTTTGAACCGGGGCCAGAATCAGTCTGTATGAGTTAACGATGTTCCAGACCATCCGGGAGCTGAATCAACCTATCCACGTGCTGGAACTTTCTTTCATCACATTGGATCAACAGTCATCACTAAAAGATGACAGTTGATTCAACTTTAATGTATCTTTTTTTAATGAGTCAGCTTGACTAACTACAGTGTCTGCTCCCATTTGCCTTGTAACCATTTATTTTGACTGTAAAGTACTGTCATTCACTGTGCTTTTAGAAGCAAGTGATTATCATTAGGTAGGTATACATTTAGGAACAGAATTGCAAGTACTAAAGAATTTTCAGAAAATAGTTCTTAGAAATGAAAAAGCTAATATGTAACTTGATACAACAAGTAAAAAGTAATAAAGGAGGGTCTGGTTTGTCCTAATATTCTAGCATGTTTTAAGTGGGCAAAAAAGAAAGACAGGTTGGCTAACATTACAAATGGCAAACCTGCTGCCACTCTTGGCTTTTAAAATCCTTATATAAGGATCTAAGCGCTTAAAGCTATTATACCAAATACGCAAAATGCCATCAAGTGCTACCACGTAGAGCAGCCTTTACTCTTTCTCACAGCAGCCCTGCAAACCCACTGTGTAAGCTATTTTCTCCCTGGGTTTTTGGTTAGATCCTCAGGCAGATCCTGGTATTTTTATAGCCAACCTGAGATAATAAAATGCTCTCTGATTACTTTAGGGCTAAGATTATTCTCATTTCAGTAATTAAAATGTCCACTTCCATGTAGTAGTCAAAATTCTGACCTTCGTTCAAAGTTAAGATCCTCTCCTCCCTTAGCTGTAGCCTGCAAGGCAACGAGTGACTCTTCTCACTAGGCCCCCTCTGGCTCCTGCAGGGTGTGGGGCAAGGACAAGAGAGACGCGGCATAAGAGGCAGACAAGAGTTGATGTCACTTACAGGGTTTCCTCTGGCCCCAGAGGGTGTTTAGAACTGATCTTATTATGGGCACTTTCCCGGGTTCCTACACTGGGGTCATCTGACTGCTCTGCCTGTGACAAGGCAATTCCCTCCCTGCCCCCATGCTTGTAAGCATGGCACCCCCTCGCCCGCTCCGGTACAGCCACACTGGCCTCCTAGCTGTTTCCTGAACGTGCCAGGTGCGCTCCCACCTGAGGGACATGGCGCTAATTACTCCCTCCGCTGGGGTGCTCCTCCCCAGATACCTGCACAGCTTGCTCTCTCACTTTATTCCAGTCTCTAGGAAAACAACATCCCATCCAAGCAGACTTGCCTGTCTGTCCTTTCTGAAATAGGAATGCCCCGCCATGCATACTCTTATTCTCTGTCATCTTTCTCTGTCTTATTTTTCCACATAGCACTTATCATTACCTGACATATGACATGTCCATTTAAATATTTTTTAAAAAACGGTGTGTCTCCTCTTCACCGCGTGGGAAGTCAGCTCCATGAGGCCAGGACTCTTTACCTCTTTGTTGGTTGCTGCATCCCTCACGTGTGGCGGAGCAATGCATGGCATACTGAAAGTGCTCAGCAAATGCTTACTGGGTGAATGAAAAAGAAATGAACGAAGACAGAACAACCAGATATGACTTATTCTCTTGTTTATGTCTCAATTTGGAAAAGTTTGTGTTATTAATTAATTAGAATTAATTTACTTTAAAACTGTGATCAGAACTGTTGGCTGAAATTGATTTCTAGGGTAAAAGGCAAGATCTGTGAAAATCAAACATGGTTTTGGAAATATAAACACAGTGTAATTTAACCATGATATAACATTTTGCCTGGCATGTGATTTCTGTCTATTCAAATTGCAATACAGGAAACTGGTTGTATAATACTGGATTTAATTTAAACAGAAGCAGATACTCTTAATTTCTAAGGTAAGTCCAGGCAAATGGTATTATTATCAGAGTTTCTCAAAGATAGAGGCTAAGACTACATTGGTAGTTTTCACCTTGCCTAATACTGTACCAGACAATATAGGCAGTAAAACTACTGACTTAAGCCAATAATTTTTTTAAAGATAATATTTGTTGTTGTCCTTAGGAGAGTTTCTATATCAATACAGGTAAGTGAATATGAGTCTTATAAAATTCATAAATAGACAACCTACAGAATGAGAGAAAATATTTGCATGCTATACATCCAATAAAGGACTAATAACCAAAATCTACAAAGAACTCAAGCAAATCAGCAAGAAAACATCAAA
>CAUYRT010074944.1:0-28440 GCA_963574885.1 Lepilemur ruficaudatus
CCGGGCGCGGTGGCTCACGCCTGTAATCCTAGCAATCTGGGAGGCCGAGGCGGGCGGATCACTCAAGGTCAGGAGTTCGAAACTAGCCTGAGCAAGAGCGAGACCCCGTCTCTACTAAAAATAGAAAGAAATTAATTGGCCACTTAAAAAATACATATAAAAAAAATTAGCTGGGCATGGTGGCACATGCCTGTAGTTCCAGCTACTCAGGAGGCTGAGGCAGGAGGATCGCTTGAGCCCAGCAGTTTGAGGTTGCTGTGAGCTAGGCTGACGCCACGGCACTCTAGCCCGGGCAACAGAGTGAGACTCTGTCTCAAAAAAAAAAAAAAAAAAAAAAGAACTCTCTGTACCATCTTGGCAGATCTTCTGTAAATCTGAAATTATTTCAAAATAGAAAGGTTTTTGGCTGGGCACAGTGGCTCAAACCTATAATCCCAGCACTCTGGGAGGCCAAGGTGGGAGGATGGCTTGAGGTTGGGAGTTCAAGACCAGCCTGGGCAACATAGCAAGACCCCATCGCTATAAAAAATACAAAAAATATTAGCTGGACGTGATGGTGCATGCCTATAGTCCCAGCTACTCAGGAGGCTGAGGCAGGAGGATTACTTGAGCCCAGGAATGTTAGGTTATAGTGAGCTGTGATCATACGGCTATACTCCAGCCTTGGCAACAGAACAAGACTGCCTCTAAAAAAAAAAAAAATTTAAAGAGTGGGGCAGGGGAAGGGTTTCAGGCACTAACAGTGCAAATGGATAAAAGTGCCCATATTGAGAGCAAGTGGGTCATGTTCATGTACTAGATATTGGGACAGGGGTAAGAAGAGCAGAATTAAAGATGACTTTAGCATCTGGGTGGAATACTTAGCAAAATGGTACTACCATTTTCTGAAATGGGGAAGACTGAGGAGAAGTCAGTTTGGGCAAAGTCAGTTGAACATGTATATAGGGGAGAAAAACTCAACCTGTTTTTCCGGCCAGGTGTGGTGGCTCACGCCTATAATCTTAGCACTCTGGGGGGCCAAAGCAGGAGGATTGCTTGAGGTCAGGAGTTCAAGACCAGCCTGAGCAAGAATGAGACCTCATCTCTACTAAAAATAGACAAAATTAGCCAGGTGTGATGGCATGCGCCTGTAGTCCCAGCTACTTGGGAGGCTGAGACAGGAGGATCCCTTGAGCCCAGGAGTTTGAGGTTGCTGTGAGCTAGGCTGACACCACTGCACTGTAGCCCAGGTGACAGAGTGAGACTCTGTTCCCCTAGCCCCACAAAAAACAAAACAAACCAACAAAAAATACCCGTTTTTCTTTCTATACTCACATCACTCTCAATACTTGACTTCTGACACCAGATGATGGGGGTCGGGTGTGCTTCTCCTCTGTCAAGCAATCCCCCAGGACACCAACTTGGTGTCCTGCAATTTAGCTCAATTCCGGCAGGATCTGTCTGGAGACAGCATCAGATCCCACAGGTTAAGGGCTCAGTCCCACAAGGCTTCCCCCCACCCTTTCTTTGGGTCAATCATTTGCTAGAATGGATCACAGAACTCAGGAAAGCGCTTCAGTTACTATTATGCACTTGTTATAAGAGGACACTTAGGACCGGCCACATACAAGAGATGCCCATGGCAACGCGCACTCTCTGGGCACACCACCCTGCCAGTCCCTCCACATGCTCTGCAACCCAAGAGCTCTCCAGACTCTGACCTTTTGAGGTTTCCTGGAGGCCTCACCATGCAGGCATGACTGATTAAATCACCGGCCATTGGCAGTCAACTCAGCCTTCAGCCCCTCTCCCTTCCTTCCCAGGGGTCGAGAGTAGGGCTAAAAGTTCCAACCCTCTAATCACAGGGTTGGTTCCCCTGGCAACCAGCCCCCATCCTAAGGCCCTCCGAGAGCCCCCAGCCACTAGTTGTCTCGTTAGCAAACAAAAAGACACTCATACTTTGGAGATTGTCAGGCTGGGACCAAAACTGCAAGTGACAGATACAGGCCAAGAGGGCAGTTCCTAGGGGTGGAGAAGAAGGGTGGGGGTGGAACCCCCTGGGAAGGGACTCCAGGAAACACAGAACACCTGACAATCATGTATATCAATCATCTGTTAACATCCCATGCCTCCCACAAGCCCTGGCCCAGGCCAATGAAAGGAAGCCAGCTGGAAGCCCTTAGCATCCACTTGTGCAGACTGACCCGTTCCTCTCTCTGGAACGTATTTTCACTTTGTGTAACTTCCTTCTTTTCTACCGTCTTGTACCTTTCTTCTCTCTTCCCTCTTTTCTACAAGGACAGCGGTTTGTGTGGAATTCCTTTCACTTTCACTGTGTTCACTCCCTCGCAGGAGCCCTGCTTGTGAGTCTTCCAAGCAAGGAGCCAAAGAAACAGGACATTTCTCTTTCAAAACCCATCCCTGACAGAGATTCCAAGGGTTTTAGGAGCTGTGTGCCAGGAAACCTGGACAAAGCCTAAATATATATTTCTTATTATATCACAATAACACAGCATATCTTTAGCAGGAGGTCCCCATGCCTCCTGCAGCCCCGAGGTCTTTGGGGAACAAAGCCTTCCCGAAGAGTTGTTAGGAACCCAGGCTAGGTGACTTCCCAACACTGTGGCCAAACTGCTCTCATTCTGGCAGCCTCAGGTCCTCTTGGCCAGTGACTTCCTTCCCTGGAATGGCAAAACCATGCAGGGTCCCCTTCATCTCCTTTCTAGACTCTTGCCTCTCCTTACTCCAGTGGAAGAGATTTTCTGTCAGTTCCTGTGTAACAACCCCAAATACAGTGCTGTAAAACAATACCCATTTATGGTTATCATCTGTCACGGTCCTAAGTGCTGACTGGGCTCAGCAGGGTGGTTTTCACTCCAGGTCTGTGACATAGTTAAAGTCATACAGTGGCTGGGGCCAGAGTCACCTCAGAGGCTTCCTCACTTCCTTGCTGGTTGTTGGCAGGGACCTCAGCTAGAACTATCAGTCAGAACAGAACGCAGTGGCTTTTCCAATTGTCTTGGGCTTCCTCACAGCATGGTGTCTGGGTTCCACTGGCAAACCCCGAGAGACAGAACCAGAAAACATTTGTATCACCTCTCATGACCTAGGCTCAAATATTGCAATGTCTCAGGCCCACTAGATTCTATTGACTTTCTTAGGCACAAAGATCTGCCCGGGTTGAAGGGAAGGTGATTGAGAAGCCATTTCTTTCTTTCTTTCTTTCTTTCTTTCTTTCTTTTTTTTTTTTTTTTAGACAGAGTCTCACTCTGTTGTCTGGGCTGTAGAGTGCCTTGGCGTCAGCCTAGCTCACAGCAACCTCAAACTCCTAGGCTCAGGAGATCCTCCTGCCTCAGCCTCCCGAGTAGCTGGGACTACAGGCATGCACCACCATGCCCAGTTAATTTTTTCTATATATTTTTAGTTGGCCAATTAATTTCTTTCTATTTTTAGTACAGATGGGGTCTCGCTCTTGCTCAGGCTGGTTTCGAACTCCTGACCTTGAGCGATCCACCCGCCTCTGCCTCCCAGAGTGCCAGGATTACAGGTGTGAGCCACCGCGCCCGGCCAGAAGCCGTTTCTTGATGGGGAAAGCCAAGGGTGCAGTATAAGAAAAGCACGTGGTATATGAGACATTGTTATGGCCATCGCTGAACATTATAATACAATCTATCCTGGGCATCTTTTATCAAATATTGAGAATATACAAAATGATATTTTAAAATATATGTACACTCCACCTATGCAAGAAGAAAAATATTACCAGTATCCTTGAAGACCCCTAAACTTATCCTCTGCTAAGATAACCACCTTCTAGAATTTTGTTCTATCATTCCTGTAAGTTTATATCTTTAAATGATATATTATCTGTTTTGCTGGCTTTGCCCTTTCATACAAATGGACTCATAATGGTGGTAGTCTCTTATAACTTGCTTTTTTCCCTCAACAGCATGACGCTGGGAATTAATCATATTGTGTGTGGTTGGGGTTCATTCATTCTCACTTCTACGTGGTGAATGCCCGGTGACGGGAAATGTGGATATTTCCAGTTTGGAGGCTACCGTATTAAGTGCTTCTACAACACTCATGTATGTTTCTCCCAGGGCAAGAGTTTCTCTGGGGCACATACATTGGAATCGAATTATTGGTATGTGTCCTAGTTGTTTTCTAGAGTGGTTATACCAATCTACACTTGTAACAATATAGGAGCATTCCAGTTGCTCTGCAACCTCACCAACACGGGACGTTGCCACAGGTTTTTTTTTTTTTTCTTTTTTTACAGACAGGGTCTCATTCTGTTGCCCAGGTTGGAGTGCAGTGGTGTGATCATAGCTCACTGCAGCCTTCAACTCCTGGGCTCAAGTGATCCTCCCATCTCAGCCTCCTAGAGTAGCTGGGACTACAGGCACACACCACTACACTTGGCGAATTTTCTTTTTTAAGAGATGGGGTCTCACTATGTTTCCCAGGCTGGTCTCAAATTCCTGGCTCAAGCAATCTTCACACCTTGGCCTCCCAAAGTGCTGGGATTACAGGTGTGAGCCACTGTACCCAATCAGTCTCAGTTCTTTAGATAGGTCAGAAACACAGCAATGATGTATCATTCATCCCTGTTGAGAGCATCCCAATAAATAAATTTATCCATATTCTAGTTATTGAAAAAAGATGTAACCTTCTCCAGGCAGCCTCCTGACACTTTCATCCTCCAAGCTGGTTTTGGTGCCCTCTTTGTGTTTTCTTCTCCTTTCGTATAGTTGCTACTGCCTCAGTAGAGCTGTGGTTTATGCATATTTAAGATACGTACATTCTACTAAACATGTAAAACATATAGAAGAACACTGTAGCTCCTGAAGAGGAGTCCACCTGCCAGGACACTGGCCAGGCGGTGGTAGGGACAAGCGTGAGGGACTGAGAAAGATGCATGACCTCACTGCATAAACATCTTGCTGCCCAAAGCGAAATCTGGGGGCTCGTAGGTGGGTTTTTTGGTGCACACAGCACCGTGGTTTGAATGTTTGTCCCCTGCAAAACATGTTGAAATTTGATTGCCATTGTAACAGGAAGTGCACTAATTCCATTCATGAGGGCTCCACCTTCATAACCTAACCACCTCCCCAAAGCCCCACCTCTTAATATCATCACCTGGGGGGCTAGGATTTCAACACGAAACCGCCCTTTGTAAAATTAATAAAGGGCTACAAGGTGGGAACTGTGGTGGGGACCTGAAGTCTGCAAACCTATAGGTACAGTTAAAAAAAACCCGAAACAGCCATCGTTCCCCAGCTTGCCTTCCTGTATTCACTTACTGCCAAAGAGTCACGTACCCTTGACTGGTGCAAGATTTGTGACTTTCCCAATCGCTCCCACAGATTGCTATTATAAAACCTAAGACTGGTCTTTGAGATACCTTCCAGACTCCGCACTGGGGAAAACCAACAGATGCCAAACGGATCAATGGGCATATGTGGGACTTGATTCAACAGGTCTGGCAACGCTCTACCCCAGAATTGTCTCAGCCAAGAAGACAGTTTCTGCTCCCCAATCCCATGAGTTCATCCCCAGACCCCTCCCTCCCTTCCTCTCCTTTCCTTCTCTCTCTCTCTCTCTCTCTCTCTCTCTCTCTCTCCTTCTTTTTCTTTCTTTCTTTCTTTTTTTTTTTTGAGGCAGGGTCTCACTCTGTCGCCCAGTCTGAAATACAGTGGCGCCATCATAGCTCACTGCAGCCTCCAACTCCTGGGCTCAAGTGATCCTCCTGCCTCAGCTTCCCAAGTAGCTGGGACCACAAGCATGCGCCACCATGCCCGGCTAATTTTTAAATTTTTCTTAGAGATGGGGTCTCACTTTTGCTCAGGCCACTCAGTGTTTCCTGTCCCTGTGTCACCACCTGTCATCTCTGGAATAAATGCACTCAATCCTCATCTCAAACTCTGCTTCTGGGAGACCCCAACCTCTGTCTCTGCCCTTGCTCAGCCCAGCCTGGTGCCTCGGCCACTCCCAAGCTGAGCAGACACCAGTCCTAGAAGGTTCTACCACTACCACTTTTTGCTTCACGACAGCCCTTTGAGGAAAAGGGCCCTCTGCCGTCCCCGTTTTAAGTGTGGGAAAGCTGAGATTTGGGCAGGAAGGGGACATGACTGAAGTCGCCCCCTTGGTAAATGGTGGGACTAGGGGATTTGACCTTGGGCGGAGACTGGCTTTCTCACCACCACCCCACGGCACCCCCCATTCCCATGTTGAGGCTTTATCCGCACCCCCTCATTCGATCCTTACACCACCACTGTGGAGTGAGACAACCACGATCCCACTTTACAGAGAGGGAAACTGAGGCCTAGAGAGGTGGCAGAGCCCAGGTTTAGACCCAGGCAGGCTGGCACCGAGCTCATACCCTTAACCACCGGCTGGTGCCTGGATACATGTAATTTCCTTTTGAGCGGCTGTGGCCATTTGGGGAGGGGGGGTGTCTGGCTGCCAGCGGGACCGGCCGGCACAGGGGAGGAGGGGCTGGGGCCGGAGACCTGGTCCAGAGCCCACCCACCCCAGGCTCCCTCCTGACCCCTCACTGCTGGCCCCAGCTCCTCCTTGGGGACGCCCCTGTGCCCCAAAGCCTCCCCCGCGCCTCCTTCCACACCCCTACTCCTGCGGTCGGCCCAAATACCAGACAGGGCGAATCTCAGCTTTTCCCCAAACATTCCTTGTTCCCGTGGCCCGGCCCAGGCTGGCTGAGGTTACGAAAGCAGAGCCGGGGTGGTTGTTGGAGGGGGGGACCGAGGGGACGGGCTGGCCTGTCCTCACCACCCCATCCGGCCGCCTGCCCGCCCTCCCCAGGGCAGAGAAGGGGGTGGGCCAGCGTCCCCTGAGTCCTCAGGAGAACAGGCTGCGTGTGCGGGGGGTGGCCTGGGCTGAGAGATGGGGGGCGGTGGCGGCCACGGCACAGGCTCCAGGAGGTGACCGCCTGGTTTCCATTAGGGAGCCCCGGTCGGCAGCGGGCGAGACGGCAGAGTAGCCGGCTATGGTAAGGGGCAGGGGAGGGTCTGAGAGTGGGGCCTGCCCGTCCCCCACCCCAGCTCTGCCAACTGGCTATTGCCACCCGTGCCTGCCCTGCCACCCAGTCCCTCCCTGGAGGAGGGGATGCTGCGGTCGCCATGGCGACCCTGTGCTCGGCCTGGGGACATGCTGACCCCTCCCTCCCCTCCCAGCGGCTAAGCCTGCTGCTGCTTCTGCTGTGGCCGGGCCCCCTGGCCACCCCCGGCATGGAGGATGCCACCTTCCCCCACCTGGGGGAGAGCTCGCAGCCCCCGCCCCGGGCCTGCCCCCCGCGCTGCTCCTGTCCCCGGGCGGACACCGTGGACTGTAATGGCTTGGACCTTCGGGTGTTCCCAGACAACATCACCAGGGCTGCGCAACACCTCTCCCTGCAGGTGGAGCCTGGGAGGGGACAGGAGGGCAGGGACCAGGGGGGTGAGACCCATGAGGCCAGAGGTGCTGGCGGGGCATGCTCGGAGCCTGCCCGCGGGAGGGAGTGAGGAGGTGGCAGCGCTGGAGGTTGGCCTTGACGGTGTGCCAGGGGACAGACGGGTTGGGGCTGAGGGTTAGGGGACGCTGGGGTCGGCATCTTGGCGGTTATGGGTTGTTTGGGGTTGTGTGATGAGGAGTTTGGGGTTGATTATGGGGGCATGTGGTGGTCAACATCTTGGCAGCGAGGGATGTTGGGGTCGGGTTGGTTGTGGGGTGTTGGGACCAAGGTCTTGGTGGTTATGGGATTGTTTCGGGTCAGGGTGGGTTGATGGGGCATTTGGGGTTGATTGTGGAGGTGTCGGGGGTCACGGTCTTGGCAGTTACAGGGCTGCTCGGGGTCAGGGTGACGGGGTGCTGGGCTTGTCTAGGCTGATGGGGAGTTGAGAATCAGGGCTTGGGGTCACTTGGCAGCGAACGGTCCCAGGGTCAGGGGTGTGACTGTCCCCACCCCTGTCCCGCAGAACAACCAGCTGCAGGAGCTGCCCTACAACGAGCTGTCGCGCCTCAGCAGCCTGCGGACCCTCAACCTCCACAACAACCTCATTTCCTCCGAGGGTGAGGAGGTCGCAGCTGCCAGCCCTCCCCCCGGGCCTGCGGGCAGCCCTGCGGCAGTTCCCAGAACTGCCCTTTGCTGAGCAGGATGGAAACTCGGGGGTGGGGAGGCTGGGGGGACAATGTGGCTTTCGAGTCGGGGTGGGGGGAGGGGGGACCCGAGGGCGGGGGAGCCTCTGCCAGTTTCCAGCCCGGGGCAGCTGGGAGCCCAGCAGCTCCCGCCAGCAAGGCCAGGCCTGGGGCCCGCTCACCGGCCCCCGCCCCCGCAGGCCTGCCCGATGAAGCCTTCGAGTCCCTCACCCAGCTGCAGCACATCTACGTGGCCCACAACAAGGTGAGCCCCCAGCCCCACCAAGGCCACGCCCAGCCAGGGAGCGGCCCAGGGGACAGCCCAGGGGACAGCCCAGGACAGGATGCGCCCAACCAGCGCTATGGGCTGTGCTCCCGCAGCTATCCGTGGCCCCCCAGTTCCTGCCGCGCTCCCTCCGCGTGGCCGACCTGGCTGCCAACCAAGTGATGGAGATCTTCCCCCTGACCTTCGGGGAGAAGCCGGCGCTCAGGTAGCCCCTGGCCTGGCTTGGGGCCACCCCCCGCCCGCAGGTGTGGCAAGGGTCACTGTCCCATTCTGAGAGGCTGGGGGGGCGGTTAAGTCCTTTCCCTGGGGGTGTGTAAGGGGGCAGAGTTTTACCCTGGGGTCCGAGCCTGGAGACAGGGCCCGCTATGCTGTGTCCCGAGAACTGCAGGCGGCACATACAGGCACACATCCAGCGGAACACACTCACGTATACACACATGTGCACTCAGTCACACACACTCTCACGCTCATCCACACATGCACACTAACCCGCGCATATACACATGCACATGCACGTGTACACTCACACTCGAATGCACACTCGGGACTTACACGCACGGTTACCCACACTCTGGCACACAGAGTTGCACACTTACACACTAGCACGCTGAAAGTGGCCCCGGCGGGTTTGGCGGAGAGGGGGCTGGGGGAGGCGGGGGCAGGCCGGTGGCCGGAGCCTGGCTCCCCTCAGGTCCGTGTACCTCCACAACAACCAGCTGAACAACGCGGGGCTGCCGCCCGACGCCTTCCGCGGCTCCGAGGCCGTCACCACCCTCAGTCTCTCGAGCAACCGGCTCAGCTACCTGCCGCCCAGCCTGCCGCCCTCGCTCGAGCGGCTCCACCTGCAGGTACCCCTCCTTGCCGCCCTGCCCCACGTCCCCACCGGGGCTCCGGCCCCCTTCGCTCTGCCCTGGGGCACCCCTCACTTTCCATTCTCCCAAATGCCCCCTCAAATCCCAGCAGTCAGAATCACTCTGAATCACTTCCACTGATGTGGGCTGTTTGCAAGCACTAGCTCAGCAGCCTTGCTCAAGGCCGGCTCCCTGCCACTCCCTTACTCAAGAACCTTCTATGGCTCCCCTCTGTCCTCTCTCCCAGACCCTCTGTCTCATCCTCTTCTCCCTTCTCCAGAACAATCTCATCTCCAAGGTGCCCCGAGGAGCCCTGAGCCGCCAGACCCAACTCCGTGAGCTCTACCTCCAGCACAACCAGCTGACGGACAATGGCCTGGACGCCACAACCTTCAGGTGCCGCCTCGTGGGGGCAGAGGAGCCTGAGTATGTATAGTCTGGGGGGTCTCAACCCTCTGTCCCCCTCCCTCGTATGGCTCCCAACTCAAGGCCACGTTTGGCGAGTGCCTCCTGCACATGGGGCAGGCGTCCTTGTTCCCTACTGCCCCGCACTGAGGTTTCATTAGCTGATGTCACAGCTGCCACACGCATTTCTCTCGGACCCAGGACTCTCTCCTGGTCACCTCCACAGCTCTCAGGCTGGCATCTGCCCCAAGCACCGCAAATTTCCCAGCCACCCAGGTCCCTCAACGCATGACCCTCGAGTCCAAATCTCCAGCTTAAATCTAAGAACTCCTCCCCTTCATCCGCCCGGCGAGACCTGCCAGGTCCCCTCGCTGAGTGCCTGGCCCGACGCCGGCCCTCTCTCCCACCAGCAAGCTGCACAGCCTCGAGTACCTGGACCTGTCCCACAACCAGCTGGCCACGGTGCCCGCCGGCCTGCCCGGGGCCCTGGCCGTCCTGCACCTGGGCAGAAACCGCATCCGGCGGGTGGAGGCCGCTCGGCTGCGCGGGCTGCGAGGGCTGCGCTACCTGCTGCTGCAGCACAACCAGCTGGGAAGCGCGGGGCTGCCCGCCGGGGCGCTGCGGCCGCTGCGGGGCCTGCACACGCTGCACCTCTACGGCAACGGGCTGGACCGCGTGCCCCTGGCGCTGCCCCGCCGCCTGCACGCCCTGGTGCTGCCCCACAACCGCGTGGCCGCGCTGGGCGCCCGCGACCTGGCCTCTACGCCTGGCCTGGCGGAGCTCAACCTGGCCTACAACCGCCTGGCCAGCGCCCGCGTGCACCGCCGGGCCTTCCGCCGGTTGCGCGGCCTGCGTAGCCTCGACCTGGCCGGCAACCAGCTGACCCGGCTACCCACGGGCCTGCCGACCGGCCTGCGTGCCCTGCGCCTGCAGCGCAACCAGCTGCGGGCGCTCGAGCCCGAGCCACTGGCCGGCCTGGACCAGCTGCGGGAGCTCAGCCTGGCGCACAACCGGCTCCGGGTCGGTGACATTGGGCCCGGCACCTGGCATGAGCTGCAGGCCCTCCAGGTCAGGGCAGGCTGGTTAGCCATGCCGTCCCCACCCCTCCGCTGCCTGCCAAGCTCTTCCCCATGCCAAGGCCTTGTCCCCACTGCGGGCCAGCCCTGGGGTAGCTGAGACAGGCCCAGCCTCCAGGACTTTGCCTGTGTTGTCCTTGACACCTGGTCCTCTGCCACCACCCCTCCACCTCCCCGCCTCAGCTTCTAGCTTCTGGTACCTATCAATTCCAGAGTTCTAGAAGCATCTGTGGGTGCCAGGCACTGGGCACTGAACGACACAGCTCTTGACCCCGCCCCCCGCGCCTCCCAGTTAGGGAGCGAGGCACTCGGGGGGTGTGGTGTGGAGGAAATACCACCTTCATCAGTGACTCACTGAATTAGGCGGGGACCTGTCTGTCCATCCCCAGTGCCTGGAACAGGGCCTGTCCCGGGAGGGCCTGTGAGGAGAGGGGCTGGGGGCCGCCACATAGCCGTCTCTGCCCCGCCCACCCAGGTACTGGACCTCAGCCACAACGAGCTGTCCTTTGTGCCGCCGGACCTGCCCGAGGTCCTGGAGGAGCTGCACCTGGAGGGCAACCGCATCAGCCACGTGGGCCCCGAGGCCTTCCTCAGCACGCCCCGCCTGCGCGCCCTCTTCCTCAGGTGCAGGAAGGGGGTGGCTGGGGAGGCCGAGGTGGGCAGGGGAGTGCCCGGGTGGGTCAGGACAGTGGCGGCCCACCCCTGCCACCTGCCCATGACCGCCTCTCTGTGCAGGGCCAACAGGCTTCACATGATGAGCATCGCCGCCGAGGCCTTCCTGGGCCTCCCGCACCTGCGCGTGGTGGACACGGCAGGTAACCCGGAGCAGGTGCTGGTGCGGCTGCCGCCTGCCGCCCCACGTGGGCCACAGGCAGGGGGCTCCTGAGCCTGGAGGGGCCCAGCAGAGCAGCCCTGACCCCTGGGACTCCGCTGGGCCGTGGACTGAGGACACAGCGCCCACCTGGGGCCCCCTGCCCGGCTCTCCCGGGCCCCAAGGACTGGGCTTGCTCTGCCCGGCGCTGGGGCATGCGGGAGGGACTGAAGCAAGCAGCTGGCCCACTCCAGGTGCTCAGACCATGGCGGGCCTCCCCCCCATGCAAATGAAGCCCATGACAATAAAGCCTAACACTCTGAGTGTTCACCATGGGCCAGGTACCGCTTGGGGGGCTCTGCCCACTGGCTGCTCCCCGCAATCCTGCAGCGGCGGCTCTCACCCTCCCCAAGTCCAACTGGGGAAACTGAGGCTCTGGGACGCCAGGTCCAGGCCCCCGGGACAGTGAGGAACAGGGCTGGATTTTGAGGTCCCGAGACACACCAAGGAGCACCACGCACTACCCAGCCACATGTAAACCCAGACACGCCCAGGGCCACCTGCTAGAGAAACACAGGGTGACAGATGTATGGACCCTCCACAAGCACACTGTCCTGCCCGGCCTGCTCCTCTGGAAGCACCTCCCCAACCGCTCTCAGGGACACTGGGGGAGGGTGGAGAGGCCCAGCCCGGCCACCAAGGGCCAAAGCAAGGCACAAAGACAAGACAGAGCTGAGCTGGGTGTGGCCCTGGCTGTTTATTCTGAGTGTTGGCCCTGAGGGCCCAGTTGGGCCAGGGCGACCCCCTGCCAGCCTCAGTGGCTTCTTTGGGGTATAGGAGGGTTTGGGGTTAAGGCCGGGGAGGGACAGGAAGTAAAGTGCTCGCAGGGGCCCTTGGGGCTTGTCCCAGCCACCCTCCCCTCTCCGGGGCAGGCCAGAGGCCACACAGCCCTGGACTGTGCAAACAGGACTCTCCGGGCCCCCCAGCCAGGCCTGGGTGAGGGGCTGGCCGGCATCGTCCGACGCCCCCAGCCAGGGAGGCTCTGGCTGGGCTGGGGGCCCTGAGGGGGACGCGTCCAGAATCGATTGTCCGCTGATTGTCTATGTGTCCGGCGGGTGGCCGTGTCCGCTCTTCCCTGGGCCGTGGTCTGCTACCCACTTCTCCAGGGGCCGCCCGCCCTGTCAGCCCCTCACCGGCGGAGCCGCTGCAGCTGGGGGACAGGCCGCTGGGGTGAGGGAGGGCCACGACCACAGCGGCCCCCACCCCCACCTCTGAGCTGCTTACCTCACTCTCCACCAGATTCCGCCTGTACAGTGCCTCCTTGGCAGCCTCCTGGGGGGACAGGCGGTCAGTGGGAGATCCCTGCTGGCCCCACCCTGTGGCCACCTGGTGCCCACCCGGCACCCACCCAGCCCGCCCGGCTCACCCTGCTGCCATCATTGCCCAGGCGCCGTGCGGCCTCTGTGTAGAACTGCAGCTGCCGCTCCAGCTGGGCTGCGTACTCTGAGGGGGCAGGGGGGGGCAGGGTGGGAGCAGGAAAGTGTGGGCATCCCGCATCCCGCCCTGCCCTCCCCCACCGTGCCTGTCCCCAAGTGCCTCCCCACCAGATGCCCATCCCTGAGCCCCGCCCCCATCCAATGCCCACCCTGAGCCCCTCCCCATCAGATTCCCATCCCTGAGCACCCCCATCAGATTCCCATTCCTGAGCCCCTCCCCATCAGATGCCCATCCCTGAGCCCCTCCCCATCAGATGCCCATCCCTGAGCCCCTCCCCATCAGATGCCCACCCTGAGCTTTTCCCCACCAGATGCCCATGTCCAAGCCCCTACCCCGCCGCATGCTTGCGCCTCCCTGTTCCAGCTGTGCCCTCTGCCACTGGCTGCGCTGCACGATGTCCTGGTACTGCTGGGCCATGTCTGGGGGCACTGGCCGCCGTGCCTGCCTGAGGGCCAGGATCTACAGAGCACAGAGGAGGCTGTCAGCGCCCTGCGGGGCCGCAGAGCCCCCAGTCCTGCCCCACCGAGCGCAGCGGGGCAGGCACTCACCTTCCGCTCCAGACGCTCTTGGTCGAAGGCCAGCACGCTGAGGCTGTGCAGGTTCCGGGCTGATCTAAGGGGTGGGGAGTGATGAGGGGCTACAGGGACTCTCCCTGCCCAACCCTGCTCATTCAGCGTGCTGGGCATGGGGCTGCAGCGCCAGACAAGCAGTGTCGCGGAACCCACAGCCTGGTGGGGATGATGGCTACACATCCAGGCAACTCTGATGCCTAGTGGTCAGGGAGGGTTTCCTGGAGGAGGTGACGGTCAAGGTGGGACCCAAAGGAGGAGTCAGAGATGGTCAGGGGGCAGGAAGCAAGGGGCGAGGTGGGGCACTCAGGGCACTGGAACACAGATGCCCAGAGGCCAGTGACAACTATGCACAGCCATGACCAACAGGAGGGAGGGAGTGGGGAGACAGAAAGCTGGATATATCGACGATGGTCAGATCACAGAAGGTCTTTAAGATCAATCCAAGGAGTTTAAACTGGATCCTCCAGGAGAAGAGGTGCCAGGAAAGGTTTTGAAGCAGGGGAGGGACATTTGTGCCTGATGGGAAACTGTCCAGGAGGGGCTGGGAGGGTAAGAGGGGGTTCCCTCCAGCATGGCCTGGCCCAGCCACTTACCTGTTCCCTGGCTCCCTTGCAGGGGCAGGCACAGGGGGGGCCTTCCCTTTGGGCCCAGCAACCTGCTTCAGAGGAGAGAATAAGTCCCGTGAGTCCCGGGCCCCCTGAACCAAACCTCCCCTCTGGGGCTGCTGGTGGGCAGGGGTCTCACTGTGGGCACAGCTGCTGGCATGGGGTCGATGACCAGCCACCTCTCAGTCATCGTCTCCAACTGCTGGGCTGTCAGCGGTTCCCGAATCCGGACCATCACCTCCAGCCGCCCTCCTGTGGGCCGGCGACCGTCTAGGACCTGGGTGGGGGTGAGAAGACGCCACAGGTGGGAAGCAGGAGGTGGCTGCAGGCCCAGGGAGACCCAGGGTGATTTCCAAAGCATGAGCCCACAGGTATGGCTGGGACAGCACTTGACCCCAAAGGAGCAGGGTGCTGGAGTACTCAGCGCTGGGCGGTAGGGCTGTCTGGGACTCTGAGGGAGAGGCTGGGTCAGCAGAGGGGCCCTTGGGGACTTGCGGCAGGCAGAATTTGAACAAGGCGCGGCATGGCCACTCACACCAGCACGTGCGGATCAATGTCCCACCTCACCTCAAGGACCTCCCGGACCTCGCACGCCGTCTCCAGGGCGTCCAGCTTCAGCTGTGCCGTCCCCAGTACCCGGTCGGTCTTGAACAGCCCCCTGCGGGGTATGTGTGTGGGGTGGGGACAGGATGTTTGGTCCAGGACAGCTCCCCCCTCCTGGAGCCCACCCGGCGCCTGTGGCCCTGGCTCACCCCTTGTGGACCACTTCGAACTTGATGCCTTTGGTCTGGATGGCCCGTCGGAAGCCGCGGTGGCTGCGGTTGATGCAGAGTTTGAACTGCTCCTTGAACTCTACGGGGGGAAGGAGGGAGATGGGAAAGGAAGTTGGGTGGGATCAGACCGTGGTCGCCTGGTTCCTTCTCCTGCAGGGGGTGGGGGCTCACCGGGGGAGTCTGTGTTCTTGATCACGCTGGTCTTGTCTTTCTGAGCTTCTTCCTGTGAGCAGAGAAGAGGCAGAAACTCTCAGGGGCCGGGGGCCTGGCCTTGAACCCCCTCCGTCTGACTCACCTCCTCGCCCACTGGGGCTCCAGCCCTCCCCTCCCCAGCTCCCCACGTACCACGTTGGGATAGGGGAAGTCGAACCGAACAAAGACATCCAGGTCGCCAGGGGACAGCCCTGTGAGCAAGAGAGGGTCAGAGCTGGGCAGAGAGTGGTCCCCACGACCCTGACCCCAGCCTGCAGCCCCCTCACCTGGGGGCGTGGGCAAGTTGATGCCCTTCACGATGAATAGGAGCATGTCGTTGCTGCTGAGGTCAGGGAAGATCCTTCCGTGCAGGTGGTGGGCAGGGAAACAGAGGCACCTCAGCCCCACTGCCCACCTGCCTTCCCTTCCTCAGTCAGGGCAGGGGACAGACCCCACCCTGGTCTTTGGGGATGTCCCAGCTCCTGGGCCCGAGTTTTAGCATCAGACAGACTATAGAGTTCTCTGTTCAGGTCTGTCATTGGGTCCTATCTTCAGTCTGCACATATCCAATTGGTACCTACTATGTGCCAGCCAGTGGCCTCACTGCTAGGGGACTTTCCCTTCATTGAACAATATTTCTTGAGCACCTACTGTGTGCTGGCCAGCTCCCTAACAGCTGCAGGACCATCCCTTTGCTCAATATTTCTTGAGTACCTACTGTGCGCCAGCCAGTGGCCTTGTTGCTAGGGGACTTTCCCTTCATCTGACAATATTTTTTGAGCACCTACTTTGTGCCAACCAGTACCCTAGTTGCTGGGGGACCACCACTTCACTTGCTAGTTCTTAAGTGCTACTAAGCACCAGACAGTGTCCTCACTGCTGAGGGAGCTTTCTTTCAACAACACTTTTGAGCATCTACTATGCGCCAGCCTTGCCCCTGGGGATGTAGGAGTAAATGAGACAGCCCAGGTCCCTGAGCTCAGTCCAGCTGAGCAGGCTGATGACCACAGATACACAAATGGAGAAAAACAGAGCAACTTTGCAGAGAATTCAAACAGGGGAGAGATTGCAACGTGCTCGGAGGGGCAGCTTTAGGCAGGGTGGCCAGGGAGGGCCTCTCAAAAGGGAGGTGACATTGTAGGTGACTCTGGATGTCAAGAAGGAGTTGCCATGTGCTGGGTGGGAATGTACTTGGTATGTATGAGGGACAGAACGGGGTTTTGTGAAGCAGGAACTGAGTGGACGTAGGGGACCTGGGGCAAGGGGCGTGGGTCATCCCAGGGGCGGCTGCACCTAACCTCATCTAGATAGTGGGGAAGGTGATCTCCACTCCTTGGGGCGTAGAAAAACTTAATAGGAGCAAGACCAACAACCACCAAAACTGTACCATGTCTCTGGGATCCCTTGTCCCCAAAAGCGTTCCTGAATGTGTCACTTCTACCGCCACCTTCACCATCCTTCACTCGTACCTCATGCCTGCCCCAGGGCCTTTGCACGTTCTGTTCTATACCACCCACCCAAACTTTGCTCCAGAGGCAAGTCCTGTGCTGGCTTCTGGGGAGCACGAACCCCTCCCCAAAGGGGTGTCCGGGCCAAGGGGCCATCGGAGCCTTACTTGATGACGCTGAAGGTCCTCTGCTCAAAGCGGGCGGCAGGCGTGGGGAGACCCCGGGCGAAGGCTTGCTTCAGGGTGTCCATGCTTCGCTTACAGTCCTCCGCCAGCTTCTCGAACCTGTCAGCGAGGGGGCTCTGCTCAGGTCCCCAGCGGCAGGGGTGGGCTGGGGGTGCAGACGTCTGGCGAGGGTGGGGCACTTACTTGCTGGTTTCAGCGATGTTGCCCAGGTGGGTGAATTGGTTTGAGTGGTTCAGACACATCTGGGGGAGCAGAAGGGGCAGTGAGGGGAGGGGAGTGAGGGTCGTGACCCCGGGGGCACAGCTGGCTGCCCTGGGTCAGGGACCCCCTCACCTCATGCTGCTGCCTTATCAGCTTGGTGAGGTCACCGTAGCGCCGGATGGCCTCCTGAGACAGGCCAGGGCCAGGCCGCTGGACCAGGGCAAAGTCGTCCTTGTTGACGGGGGCAGGTGGCACCTGGGAAGGATGAGGCTTATCTTATGGGCGGGGCCCACTGGGGACTCTGGAAATGTCACCTCTCCTCAGGGAGGCCTTCCCTGACCACGGCTCTGTCCCTGTGCCCTCTTTCCTCTTGGTCCTTCCACTGTCCAGCTTCCCAAGATCACCCCTCAGTCATCCAGGAAATCCTGTATGGAGCCCCTACCATGCTCCGGACTCTGTTCTGGGGCTGGGGACATAGCAGTGAACAAGCGAGACCAAAATGCCTGCCGTCGTGGGGCTGACATGCTCCTGGGGGAAATGGGTGATGTTCAGAAGAAATCAGTAAATCACATGCTAAAGTAGAAGGTGATAACGGCGAGAGGAAAAGCAGAGTTGGGAGGAGAAGCAGAAGGTTTCAGGTTAAAGGGAGGGATCTGAGATAAGTCAGGGGAGGCCTCCCAGAGATGGTGACGTTTGAGCAGAGACCTAACAAGGGGAGCAAGTGAGCCAATCAGGTATCGGGGGAAAAGTGTGCAGGCAGCAGAAACAGCATGTGCAAGGGCCCTGAGGTCACACCGTGATGAGGAAGTGATCAGCAGACCGTACAGGGCCTGTGGGCCACGAGAAGGGGCTGTATTTGTTAGTGTGTTCCTGTGGTTGCCCAACTAGAATGTCCGCTCTATGAGGGTGGGGATTTTTATGTTCTGTTTAAGACAGTGTCCAGCACAGGCCTGGCCACTGGGTATGTGCTCCATAAATATTTCCTATCGTGGATGCTGCTCCATGGCATGAGATATCCTGGCTGTTTTATTGTTGTTGTTTTTAAGCAACAGGGTCTCACTCTCTCGCCTGGGCTGGAGTGCAGTGGTGCAATCATAGCTCACTGCAGCCTCGAACTCCTGGCCTCAAGCGATCCCCCTGCCTTGGCCTCCCAAAGTGCTGAGATTACAGGCATGAGCCACCACGCCCAACCTCTCATGGCCGTTTTTCTTGGAGGTGGAGATCACTGTCCCCAACTACCCAAGGAGGAAAATGGTGCTTAGAGAGGAGTGGCCCTGCCCAAAGTGGCAGAATGTTAATGTCTCCCCAAATCTGATCCCTTCCCCTTCCCTAGTAATGGAATTCTGGTGGGACACATGGCAGCCCAGTAAGACAGTACATGTCCCAGACTCCCTTGCTGCTAGGTGTGGCCATGTGACTTTATTCTAGTCAATGATAGACAAGTAAGTGATGCTACTTCCTTTAAAGGAAACTAGCTCTGCCTATCTTTTTCTCATCCCTTCTCAAGTGGCTGGATGAGATCCACTTAGATCATGTGGACAAGGACAAGCCCCTAGGGTGTGGCAGAGCAATAAGATCTGGGCCCTAAAGGACCTCCAGTTGCAGAGCCCAGACTGTCCTGAGAGTTACATGCAAGAAATGTTAAATGTCTGTCTCATTTCAGGCTTAGGGGGCCTATTTGTTACAGCATCTTAGCCTGGCCCCTCACTGATACATTCCAGGTCACGTGGCTGCTAAGGGGCCGGAGCCTGACTGGCAGGTGCCTGGGCAGTTCCCGCAGAGGGCAGGGAGATTCACCTTCGTGATGTCCACCGGCAGCCCGTGGCGCGAGGCCTCCAGCATGGGCTCCAGCCCCTTGGCCTGGCGCAGGTGCATCTTGGCGCCCTCCACGTCGTTTTTCTGCTTGGCTCGCAGCGCGGCCTGTAGCAGCTGCTTCTTGCGGCCCTCCAGGAAGGCCAGCTGCTGCTGGGCTGTGGACAGAGGGGCCTCTGTGGGTGCTGCCTGGCCCACGGCCAGGAAATAGGCAGTCAGGGTGCAGAGGGGGCACCTACCTCTGGTGGATGTGCCTTTGGGGGCTGCTTTGGCTGCAGGGGCTGGTCCTGACTGCAGAGCCCTTGAGGATGGGGCCTTGGGCTGGACTGTGGGGGCCGCAGGGCTGTTCTGCTGCTGGTGGAACAGAGAGGAGGACATCAGAGATTTCCTAGCGCCTGTGATGAGTCCACTCCCCAAGGGTCAGGGCCTGACACTGACCACACTGGCCACCTTAATGGATCCCCAGAACTTCACTTGGCTGCTGTCCCCTGCCTCAGCCCAAGGCCCCAGTCTCTCATACCTTCTTAGGTACCTCATCCTCTTCATCCTCTGGGCCTTCATCCTGGTTGGCCAGCTTCATGGCGGTCTCCAGGACACCCACCAGGCTCTGCTGGGCAGGCTCGGTGGCCTCCAGGCCCTGGATGGGGGGAAAGCCTGGGCGGCCGGTCGGGGCCAGGTCAGGAGGGAGAGCACCCATGCCATCAGGGCAGACGTGCATTTCCTCCCCAACCTCTGGAGTGGCTTTTATTTTTCAATTTTTTAATTGAGACAGAGTCTTACTCTGGGCTGATGGGAAGCTAAGCAAGTGTCCGCAGAGCTGAAACCTGAAGACTGGGGAGGAGTGAGTCGAACGAAGAAGAAAAAGACAGCGGTGGCCTGGTAATAGGCTCTTAGAAACACCCCCTGATTTTTAGCATTTGCCAATTCCCATGGTGTAAATGCTTCTGTTATGACCAATGTCAAGCTACCAATTGTTTAACAAGCTTGCGAAACTCCCGTGTGTGTGGCAGCCAGCTCCCTGGGCCTGTGCCATCAGAAGGAACAGCATCTGCAAAGGTTCAGCGGCAGGAAGGGCAGGAGCCGGGAGTGAGGCCTTACCTGGGGGCACAGGCAGCTCGGCCACATCCACGGCTCGGTCAGCCTTGTGGGCTCGGATGGCATCTTGGTATTGCTGTGGGGGACGCAGGTATTAGGGCTACCTGGGGGAGGCCTCTGGGGGCTGCCCACTCGCCTGCCCCGCCCCCTTGCACCTTGACAATGCGCTCGTGCATGCGAGCCTTGCGCTGGTCCCCCTTGCTTTTGGCCTGGGCCGCAGCCACGTGGTAGCGCTCCATCCGCTGCTCCAGCGCCTCCAGCAGGGTCCTCGGGGCTGGGGGGACCTCTGGGCCGGACAGGGGGCAGGGTTAAGAGTCAAGGGAAGGGGAGACCTGTCCAGCCTGCCCACCCCACAGGGTCCTGGGAGTCTACCTGGTGTGGTGGGTGCCGTGGCAGGAGCAGGAGGCTGCGGTGTTGGTGACGGTGGGTCTGGGGGCAGCTGGTCTGGGGACAGAGAGGTCCAGTCCAATGAGGGGCTTTGCTTGCCCACACCCCTCCCGGGCTTATCTGGCCCGAGGAGGTCTCTGGGCGTGACCAATGGGGGCGGCAGCACCAAGGAGAACTTAGTGGATGTCTCAAACCGTCTTGGCAGGTGGGCAGGACGGAATCCTCACCAGGTGGAGGGGGCAGGCGGGACAAGTCCACAGGCTCCCCGCAGCTCAGGGCCTCCAAGATGGCATCAAAGCTCTGGGAGAAGGAAGGAGATCAGGGCAGGAGGTTGCAGTTGGGGGCCAGGACCCTGCAGAAGCCCCCATGCCCTGCCACACCACAGAGGACTCCTGGATCTATCCTTTCTTTTTCTTCACCTTGCTCAATCCTCTTCCGATACTTATGCCCATTTCACAGAGGGGGAAACTGAGGCTCCAGAGGATACAGCAAACTATAGCTAGGGAGTGACCAAGCTGGGATTCAAATTTGGGTCTGCTTGACTCAGGAGCCCATGGACTTGGCCACCAAGCAATGTTGGTAGCATCCTGCTCACCCCTCCACCGCCCGCAGGGCTGTCTGTCTGGACGCACCTTGGCCACGCGGAAGTATCTGGCGGCAGCAGTCATATCTCCCTGCTGCTTGGCATGGAGGGCGGCCAGCTTGTACTCGTGCTGGCGGCTCTGCAGCTGGGCCAGGGGGCTAGGGCTGCAGGGACCTGGGAGGGGGAACAGCACACAGGAAGCTTCTGTTACCTAGGCCAAGTTCACTGCACAAACCATTTCTATTTACATCTCACAACAAAGACAGGTTGGGGCCATTTTACAGATGTGAGAACTGAGGCTCAGAGAGGGGATGTTGCCTCCCCACAGTCACACAGCCTACAGACGGCAGGGTGCGGACTCACCTCCCCAGGCCTGGCAGGCTCTAGAGCCACTGCTGTTTTGTCCCCAAGAGAATTTGGGAAAACTTTGTTTATGCACCCTTCCACGCTTTTAACTTGATGTTTGTCATTTTTCATCTTGCGTTTAAAAAGTGGCCAAGGTTTTTATTCCCAGTGTCTTGCAAATATTGACAACTTGGAAAGGAAAGCTGTCACGCCACACATTTAAATGGAATTAATATCTTTTAACTACTTTGGCAAGTTGAAACTCACCAATATACCAACATTCACTTCTTACTTTTTTTAAAATTGTGGTAAAAGACACATAAAATATGCCATCTTTTTTTTTTTTTAGAGATGGGGTCTTGCTATGTTGCCCAGGCTGGTCTTAAACTCCTGGCTTCAGGCAATCCTCCTACCTTCGCCTCCCAAAGTGCTGGGATTCCAGGCTACAGGCATGAGCCACTGCACCTGGCCAGATTTACCACCTGAACCATCTTTAAGTGTGCGGTTCAGTGTGATTAAGGACATTCACATGGTGGTGCAACCATCACCACCATCCGTCTCTAGAACTTTCTCATCTCCCCAAACTGAAACTCTGTCCCCATGAAACGCTAATTCCCCATCCCCCTCCCTAGCCCCCAGCCCCCACCATTCTACTTTTTATAAATCTGACTTGTTCCGGGAACCTCATACAAGTGGAATCACATAGTATTCGCTTTTTTGTGATTGGCTTATCTTATTAAGTGTAATGTCCTCAAGGGTCACCTGTGCTGTGGCGAGTGTAGGAATTCCCTTTCTAAGGCAAAATAATATTCCACGGTATGGACAGACCATGGTTTGTTGATTTACTCATCTGTTGATGGACACTGGGTGGTGTCCACCTTTTGGCCACTGTGACTAATGCTGCTGTGACCATGGATGTGCAAATAGCTGTTTCACTTCCTGCGTTCAATTCTTTTGGGTACACACCAACGCTTTTAAAATATATCCTGGGGCCCACTTTCAGCAATTAGGAATCTTCTCCTCTTATTTCAATCCATATTCCTCACAGAATTTTATCCTAACATGATATATCCATGTCCTTGAAAGCCTTTTTTGCCTACCTTATTGTATATTTATACAACCAAAATACGTTTATGCAATGTGTTTGCAAAACCCAGGACTTGCTGCTTTTGAAACAGTGTGTTAGTTGTAGTTTCAAATAATATGCTCAATATGTTTTCAGGGGAAGTTTCTCTAGATTTAAAGCAATAAGTGCAATTTTTTTTTTTTTTGAGACAGACTCTCACTCTATCACCCTGGGTAGAGTGCAGTGGTGTCATCATAGCTCACTGCAGCCTCCAATTCCTGGACTCAACGATCCTCCTGCCTCAGCCTCCTGAGTAACTGGGACTACAGGTGCCCAGTTAATTTTTAAATTATTTTTTGTAAAGACAGGGTCTTGCTATGCTGCCTAGGCTGGTCTCAAGCTCCTGGCCTCAAGTGATCCCTCCTGTCTCGGCCTCCCAAAAGTGCTGAGATTACTGATGTGAGCTACTGTGCCCAGCCTAAAATGGTAAATATTATATATGGTACCTTAACAACACAAAAACCTCTCTGTGTGTCTGTGTCTCCCTTGGAAAGTACTCCAGGGACATGAGGACTCCCGGACAGGAAAGTTGAAAATATCTAACAATCAGTGCAAGGCTTGCGCCCCTACCCAAGTGGCATACCCCAGAATAGCCCCTTGGTACCCCGAATGAGCCTGGCCCTGCCCAGCCTACCTGGGGGCAGCTGGGGCTTGGCTGAGGCTGGGGATGAAGCTTGGGCAGTGGCAAGAGGCCCCTCCAGGGTGACCCTGGGCTCCGTGGCTGGCAGGATGGAAGGGGCCGGCTGGGTGGGTGCAGGGCTGTGGCTGGGCATGGCTGCTGGGCCCTTCCCTACGGCCACGGGTGGTGGGATGTCCTCTTCGTCGATGGTGTTGCCCTTCCGGATGGAGGCCAGCAGGTTTTCCAGTGTCTGAGACAAGGCAGGAGAGTGGGGTTGGGAGAAGCTGGAAGCTTGGTGTAGGGGAGGTCGGGGTGGTGGGGTCCCAGCATCCTGCCCTCTACCTACTCACTTTAAGCCCCCGGTCATAGCGCCGCATCTTGGCGCTGTCTCCAGCTTGCCTGGCGCTTTCCATTGCTGTCTGGTAGAGCGCCAGCCTCTCCTGCAAGGTGGCCTCCACCCCTGGGGACGGGGCTGAGGGCTTCAGCTGCAAGAAGGACCAGGGGCACGGTCTGTCTGGGTGGTGATCTCACTCAGGCTGCTGCCACCAGCCCCTCCCCACACCAACAGTCAGCCACAGGTCACCGCTGGGCCAGGCTCTCCTGCCTCGGTGGGGCAGAAGTCCAGGTCCCTGTTTCCCAGCGGAGGAAACCGGGGTCAGAGGCATCATGTCACACAGCCGAGAGGGGCAAGGTGGGCCTTGTAGCCCAGGCTGTCCGTGGGGCTGCGGTTCAAAGGAGCAGGTTTGTCGGAGTTGTACCTGGGCCACAGGCGGCTGGGGCTCCGACGCCTTCTGCTCTTCTCCAAGGACCTCATTCAGCTCTGCCTGCAGGGACACGTGGACAGGAGCAGGGTGTGAGGGCCCAGTGGATGGGGGCAATGGATGAAGAGCACCCCCCACCCCGCCATGGGTGCTTACGAGCAGGTCGTCATCTGCCTCCACATCGTCCTCATCCGTCTCCTCCTCTTCCTCGTCCGGGTCTCTCATGCAGAGTCTGGCCATCTTCTCGATGGCCTCCATGGGCAGGGGACCTGGCAGCAAGGGGAGGCTCCGGATGGACACAGGTGCTCCAAGAGCCGCCTACCTCCCCATCCTGGACACCCTCAGGCCCTCCCTGGGCGGTCCCACCCCTCTTCCTCACGCAGCCCCAGTTCCAGGGCTGGGCCACCTAAGTTCGAACCCCAGCTCTGCAACTTTCTCACTGTGGGACCTTGAGCAAGTCACTTTCCCTCTCTGGGCCTCAGTTTCTCCATCTGTTAGATGGGGGTGACAACAGCTTCTCCCTTACAGGTAGGTTGGGGGATGAGAGGTAAATGAAGCTCTTAGCACAGTGTATAGTCAGTATCTTGTTATTCGTGTTAGTCTCACTATTTGCGGTACTTATGTTCTACAAAGTGGCCTTGAAAACTGAATTAGTGAATCCACAGGACCACTGCTCCTAGGGGAAATCCAGGCTTAGGTTCTTACGAGTCTCTGGTCACAACATTTTCATTAACTGATCAATACTTTATGTGTCTTTCTGCTTAAAGACGCCTTCTTGAATATATATAAAGCTAATTCATTAATTCTGAATGCACAGCCAACAGTACGATAACTCACGCCTGAACGAAGCTTCTCTAACACTCACACTTTCTTCGTAAGGCACATCACAGCCTTCTGGCACTTAGGCATGCTAGACAGCCCTTCTGCGTTATGCCCGGAGCCATTATGAACAGCGAAATTACCAACAAAAAGCCCCCAAATGAGAACAATATGGCACTGAACAGACTCCAAAAGGGACCCTTGTTTACAGTATAAAAGCTGAAAGGAGAAGGCATAGCGTTGTTCCACTTTATGCGTCAGGAGACTCAAACTTTTCACTGCTCTTCATGGGTCCATGAATGACATAATTATTGATCTTGGGCTTACAAATTTGAGGGAGTCATGAATTCACAAATACGAAATCCACAAACAATCAGGATTGGCTATATTTGTTAAGATGTTTAAAGTTTCCACTTCCTCTCTGGGCTCCAGCTCCACTTGACCCTTTCAGGGTCCTGTGTCCTCTGCCATCTGCCCCAGGGCCTTTGTACCTGCTATGACCCCTAGAACTGCTCCCACCTCTTCACCTGGCTCTCTCCATGGTGAGTACTTCCTTTAGCAATCCCACGGCCACTCACAGGTCTCTCCCCTCCATCCCAGACCTATTGTGGGACAGTGGGTTGGACTGATGAGGATGTGGTCTTATTATGTGTCAGGTGGCCCTGTGTGAACTACTTATAGACCCTAGAAGATTAACTCCTGTCATGTAACCACAGTTATTGTTCCCGCTTTACAGATGGGGAAACTGAGGCCAATACGGCCAATAAGTGGCACAGCTGGGGTTCGAACCCCCATCTGGGTCCAGAGTTGATCACTTACCCTCTTTCTTACCTAGTCTGTGGGGTCCCAGAGGGTAGGGGTCTTATCTGTCTCCTATCCTCCATCTGCCCAGTGCCCAGCTCTGAATCCATCCCACAGTAGGAGATAAAATGTTCAGAGGTGTATTAACCATCTTACCTTTGCCTTTAAGCTTCTCCAGGGCTGGGGGCTGGCCCCCTACCAAGGCCAAGAACTCAGCCTCCAGTTCCTCATCATTAACGCCATCCTCAGGGATCATCAGGCCATCTGGGGAGAGGTCAACCAGCAGGCCCATCTGGGGAAACAGCGAGGGTCCAGTCAGACCTGGGGATGCACCACTAGGCCAGAGGCAGCCATGATGGACCCAGAGCCTCCTTCAGAGGAAGGAACCAAGGTCTCCCGGGGAAAGCCATTTCCTGGGGGAAGCTGGAACAGGCCCAGAACAGGTGTCCCAAGATGGGCCAGGCCTTCTGGCACAGATCAACACGGGTCAAAGGGCAAGCAGACCCAGCTGCCTACTCTGAGTCCACACCTGTGATGTGCTGCTAGCCAAGTTCACTGGGAGAAGCAGGCCCCACACCCTGCCAAAGCAAAGCTGCTCTGCACACCTGGGCTTTCCTTCCAGCATCCTCATGCAGGAAGCCTGGAGCATTAAGAACAATTAGAGGCCCTGACAACAACGCAGAAGCCGAATTTGGGGTCTCTGCCCTGCAGACCTGTTTTTCTGTTTTGGTTAATGACCAATCACGATGTGGTAATATTATGTTGAACTGTATCAAGTTGCCCACCCTTTGGTCAAAAATGGCCAAATATTGACAATTATGTATGATTCCACCTAACAGTAATAATGATAACATTTACTGAGTGCTATGTTCTAGCACTTTCTATAAACTATCTCTATGCATCTTCACAACTGTCCCGGGACGTGGAGGGGTCTCTAAGAGGTATCCATTTTACAGATGAGAAAATTGAGGCTCAGAGCTGTGAAGTCAAGTGTCCAAAGTGCAGAGGCCAGGAGGGAACTTCAAGTCAGCCAGACTTGAACATCTGAACACTAAGCCATGCCCTGGGCTCCTTCCATCAAAGCTGAGAAAAATCAAACTGCCCCCATGCCTGGGGCACAGGAGTTGAGAGAGTGAGAAGGCGCCCAGCCACAGTCCTGTGGGCTTATGGCTGTAGCTCCGGATTTGCATTTAGATCTGGATAAACTGTTAATCCCTATGACCTTGGACAGATGTCGTCACCTCTCTGAGCCTCGGTGTCCCCGTATGTACAATGGGAATAAAAGGAGTCTGACATGGCCCGACTGGTGCAAGGGTTTGACAGGCCAGGTCCGAGGACTGACCCTCCCCTCCCCTACTGGAGCTGCTTTGGCAACAGGTGGCCTCGCGCCCGGGGCAGGACGCCAGATGCTGGGGGGTGGCCAAGGCCAGCAGGCCGCACACTGGGGGCGGAGCCTCATGAGGGGGCGGGGGCCGTGGCTCAGGGGGCGCGGAGACCGGGCTTCTCTTTCGGGGGGGCCCTGCCCTGAGCGTGTGACGAGTGTAGGGAGGGATCCCCCCGTTGGGACCCTGGAGCGCAGACTCACCTGGCGGGCGGCGGCGGCGCCTCGGCCCGGGGGTCCCGGGGGTCCCTTCCTCCTGTGCATCTTCCAGGCTTGATGCCCGGACCACCGGCCCCGGCGCCCGGCCTTGCCCTGCCTCCTCCCCGGGGGCCTGTCGTCGCGCACGCGCCCTTCCTAAGCCCTGCGCCTCTCTTCGGCGCCTCGCGACCGCCGACCCCGTGCCCTCGCTTCCCGGGTTGGTCGCCCCACTTCCGCCTTGGCCTTCGGTTGCCTCAGCACCTGAACGGGGCCACTGGACTCGCCGGGCCCGCCGCACCGAAACTACAAATCCCGGCAGGCCATGCGCGGAGGCGCATGCGCCCAGAGGGCGGTGCCGCGGGCTGCGCGGGAGAAAGGGGCGGGCCGTGCGCGCGTGCGAGCAGCGGCGCTGGTACTGCGCGTGCGCGGGGCGTGGCCTCGCGAGGCGCGGGAAAGAGGTGGAGCTCGCGCAGGTGTGAGGGGCGGTGGTCGGCGTCTGGGTGCCTGCGCCCAGTGGTCTCTCACGGGCTCCAGGCTCACCTGGGCTCCCAGCGAGAGGAGTCCTCGCTTTTCGGTTGCCAGGGTGGTGTTAGTGAGCAGCTGATCGCCAGGAGCCGGGTCCACAGTGCCCAGCCCCGGGGCCTGCTTCACCTCCTCACGCTTGGCCCAGGCTTCCGCGAGGATCAACGTGGCCTTTTATTTTTTCAAAAAAGTGAAACGCAAATAATTAAAGCGACTTATCCGCCAACTGGCCCAGGCAGACTTTGTTCCTGATAAGGACAGGGACACTTAAGCGACTTCGGTGGCCCAGGTCGGTTTGGGCTTGCCTGGCCCCCGAGACTGGAAGAAATGGGCCTGTGGCGATTCTTGCCCTTCCGAGGCCCCGGCTGTCCCTGGAAGGGCCCCACGCGGCCCCTCTAAAAGCCCCAGATCACTCCTGGGAAGACCTCAAGTGTCCCTGGAGGGGCCCCAGATGCCCCAGCCTGGAGACAGGGGCTTCGACCCGGGCACCAGAGCTGCGGTCCCCAGGGCTTCCGCGCAGGCTCGGCCAGGCCCATATTCGTCTCGGGCCCGGGGCAGAAGAGGGGCAGCCCCTCCGCAGCGAGGAGGGGCTTTGAATTCCTACCTGGCCATGGCCCACGGTGGCTGTGACCCCGTGTCCCACCCTGTGTCCTGTCGGGGCTCATCGGACCCCTTGGGGCAGCCAGATGGGCTGAGGGGGAGGTGGGGGTGGCCTCTGCCTTCAGCTAAGGCCGCCGGAGAGGGACAGACACTGCTTATAATGATGGGAGATTTTGCTTGTTTTCAGATTTCTCCAGGGACAGATAAAATGAGTAAGAAGAAGAAGCTTCGGACCTCAGGTATTTTGTTAATTCAAAATGACACTTCTTTTTTTTTTTTTTTTTGAGACAGACTCACTCTGTTGCCTGGGCTAGAGTGAGTGCCGTGGCATCAGCCTAGCTCACAGCAACCTCAAACTCCTGGGCTCAAGCGAT
>CAUYRT010074945.1:0-17673 GCA_963574885.1 Lepilemur ruficaudatus
CTTGTATTATCCTGGATTAAGCTGGAGCCCATTATTGGAAGTGAGGTGACACAAGACTCGAAGAATGGGCCCCACTTGTACTCACCATCAAACTGGTATTGACTGATTAACACTATGGTGCTCAAATGGTGGGAGTGATCACTAGGGAATTCAGGGGTGGGGGGTAAACCCATGTCTGAGTGACATGGTGGGCACTGTGGAGGGGTGGGATATGCTTGAAAAGTAGTTGGGGAGTGGAATGAGGGGTCTCAGTAGGGGAAAGGAATTCCTCTAAAACTGATTTATGTGATTAACTGTACACCTCAGTAAATTCACTGAAAATCATTTAATGGTACACTTAAAATGGAGTAAAGGCATGATATGTAAAGTATACTTCAATAAAGAAAAAAAATCTAAACTCATAGGGAACATGTTGCTATTGCTCTTGTAAATCCCATATAAACTATAACTTTCATACTTTTTAGGGAGAGAAACAAAAAATTTGAATAAAATCTTGGAGGCACTGTTATACTTTAAATGTACTAATGATAAAAGTATTCTAAAACAGAAGACACAAACCAATGTAGATCATTACTTTAGAACTTGAGATACTTTTTCCATCAAAATACAATTCCGTCAAGGAAACTAGAAGATTAAACTGCTCCTGCAAATGTCTGTAGACTATTTTAACACAAAAGAAACAAAAGAACAAAAACAATGTACTGCAACAAAAAGTAAAGGAGAAATGTCAGAGCGTTTGACTGCCCTCCAGTTCTGCATACTGATTCAGTTTCGGCTGTGAGAACAAACAGTAAAAAGAATGAAATTTAAATATTAGTAAGAAATTTCTGGGACTTAGATTTAATCTTGGCAAGGAAAGTAGAATCTATGAGTCATAACCACCACACATTATAATGATAAATAAAATGGATGTCTGATTTGCATAAAGGCACATGAATGATAGATTTAAAAAACCTGTCAGGTTATATAAAACTAACTTATATTAAAATCTCCAACTTTATCAATAATTCTTCTAACATGCGCTAATATTAACATAGATATTTTATGTATATTTTTGATTTGAAGTGCTGCTCAATGATGACTATCAATTTAATATTATTCAATACATAGCAAACATGGGGTTTAATAGCTAAGGACCTAAAATATCTGAGGAATAGGAAGACAAAATATAGAAGGAATAAAGATGTTTCTAAGAAAACAATGGTAGCCTCTGTAAATTTGTGAGCAATTACTATACACAATAAACATTTCTCAAAAATTAAAGTAATCTAAGCATGCAGATATTTGAAAAAGATTAATATGGGAAAATGCTATTAAGAACTATATGTGCTTTGCATATAGAAATATGAGTGGAAATACAAATAAAATCATTCAAGAAAAAAAGTGAAGAAAACTAGAAATTCAAATTTGTAGTTATGAAAAAGTTACTGACAGTTGCAACTTTACTCCCTTACAATTATTTTTAAGAAATCTCTATGGCCAACGGCCTCAATAACCACCAACCCTAACGACACCTAGAAGCTAGCCTTGGAAAGATCAAGCTGACCTGAAAGAAACTTAACTCCCTGGTTAGAGACGAATAAATAAAAAATAAATACATAAATAAATAGCACCCACCCAAAAACTCTTTACAGAAAGGAAACAAATTACAAACTCACACACACAAACACACAAATTCAAAATCACAAAAACAATGACTCAAATATTTATCTCCAATCTAGAACATTTTCTGAAAAACATATTCATACAATTCAAAGTTCTTATCCTGGTTTCAAAATTCCTAAATTATTTAGTCATGAGTATCTCTCATATCACTTTTCCTTTTCCCACTACACTGAAGAACAGCTCAAAAGTTTTCTAGAAAGTCCCAAAGTCCAGTTTGTAACTGTCTTGGAACCTTTGACATTATGATTCCCTTGTCTAGACTGCTCTCTATCCAACTGTGTGTCCACAAAATAAACAAATATTTGTAGAAGGATTTCCACATTCCAGGAACTGTTCTAAAATCTGGGGATTCAGCATTGATTAAAAGAGAAAAAGGGACCCACCGTCAAGGAGCCTGTATTAGGTTCATGGGAAAGACAGTACACAGGTTAAGATGCCTATCAGAGGGCAATAAGCATTTTAGAAAAAAAGTAAGATAAGAAAAATTAACTGACTATTGGGTGGGGTGGAATGTTCTTAATTACAAACAAAGGATTAAGTCTGACTGCAGTGAGGTGGCAGAGACCTGAAAGAAGTGAAGGCGCGGCCATGAGACTATCTGGGGGAAACAACATTTTAGTTAGAAGTCAACAGAAGGCCATGATGCAACGATGTACTTGACTTATTCAAAGAATAGCAGTAAATCAGGTTGTCTGGAACAGAGAGAACAATGGAGAGAAATAATGGCATATAATTAGAAGTTTGACTGCCACACAAACTTAAATGGCAAACCTTCGGAGTGGTTACCTGCAGAGAAGTTGCTATGGACAGAATTGTACCTTCCTGACTCTAACTCTTATGCTGACATTCTGATTCCCAATGTGACTGCATTAGATGAGGCATTTGCAAAGTAATTAGGGTTAGATGAGGTCATGAGAGTGGGGCCCTTGTAACAGGATTGGTGGCTTTATGAGAAAAGAGAGAGAAAAATCTCCCCCTGCAACCCACCCTTTGCCACCTGAGAACACAGCAAGAAGTTAGCTGTCTGCAAGCTAGTAAGAGAGCCCCCATCAGCAATAAAGTTAGCTGGCACCTTGATCTTGGACTTCCCAGCCTCCAAAACTATGGAAAACAAATGTCTGCTTTTTTAAGCCACTCAGTCTACAATGTTCTGTTATAGCAGCCTTAGCACAGTGATACAGAAATGTTATGATATGATTTCTGTCTTAAAGGAATATTCTGGCTTCTGAATAGAGAAAGGATTCCATGACAGCTAGACTGGAGACTAGCAAGGAATGCCTGTGGCTTGCATTGCATTAGTAATGATGAAGATGATGAAATCTATTTGGATGTTATTCTCTCTGAAATTTCTCAGAGGTATGTAGAGCTAAAAATCCATGAGATTTATGAAGAATAATAAAATAGCTATAAATTGAAAATTTCTCAGAGCTCTAACAAGGTGAGAAGAAGCTCAAGCTATGAAAGGTTAGAATGGGGAGTTCTGTTAATCACCCAAAGCATTCAGTAAAAGCCCCAAAAGTGTCACACTTGAATGGTAGGACCAAACTATCCCTACAATATGAACTACTTCATGACAACCCTAACAAAGCTTAAAACTTAGTCTTGAAAGCTGACTTGATAGTAATTTAACACCCTGATACTAAAAACCTAACACTCTTCAAAGGAGGAAAGCAAAATTTGAACTCATAATAATGTAGCAATGGTAATTTCTAGCACTTAATCAAAACTACTAGACATCAAAAAAAGAGGAAAGGTGACTCAAAACTGGTATAAAAGACAATCACAGAAACAAATGATATATTACAAAAGGCGAATTTAGCAAAGAAGGACTTTTAAGCATCTATTATGGAAGTAGTCAGTGCTCAAAGATTCAAAGAAAAGTAAGAAAATAAGAAAAAATGAATGATATAATAAAGCAAAAATGTACTTCTAGAGATTAAACATAATATCTGAGTAGGTCTTACTCATAAATCATGTAGGTCTTAATGTAATAGACAAAGCAAATAAAAGTTCATGGAATAACAGAGGTAATAACAAAAACAAGTCAGCCTGAATCACAGAGGGGAAAAAAATCACTGAAAATGAAAACGAATAGGACTTCAGTGGCTATGACGAAGTATACGGTTATAACATATGTGTAATTGGATTTTCAGAAAGTATCAGGGAGTTCAGGTGGGAAAAGATCCAGAGCAAATGTCTGAAGAAAAGAGTGACTGAAAATATTACAAATCTATGAAAACCATCCGCTCACACAGTCAGGCCCATCAACAAATCTGCACAAACAAACAAAGCTACAGAAAGGCACACTGTAGTCAAATTGCTCAAAGGAGCCATATGGAGAAAAGTAACCAGAAAGGAAAAACACATTTGAAAAAGCTATCATCAGGAATATATAAAATTCTAAATATATTTACTTATGTATACAAAAGACCTGGAACAAATACAAAGAATTTAATGAATAAATCAGAAACATTCACAGATATATTTGGAGATTTTAACACTCCTCTGTCATCAATGGATAGAACAAATATGTAGGAAAATCTCCAAGATATAGAAGATGTTACCAATACTATCAACCCATTTGTTCTAATTGAGTTTTTAATTTGACATTCAATCAAGCAACAATATACCACTTTCTCTGCACATGGGATGTTTGCCAAGCTAGAGCCATAAAAAATTTAAGTAAATATAAATAATTGAAATTGTACTGGGTACATTCTTTTAAACAAAAAGTATTAAATTACAAAGTATTAACCAACAGATATCTGGGAAATCATCAAATCAGAGAAATATTTGAAAATTTAACAGCATGCTTTTATATAATGCCAGGTTCAAAAAGAAGTCATAATCAAAATATTTAGAAACAAATATAAATGAAAATTATAAGACATCAAATTTTGTGATACAGTAGAAAATGTTGACAGAGGAATTTGAGTTAATTGCCTATATCAAAAAAGAAGAAAGATCCAAAATGAATTATCTAAGTTTTTACATCCTAGGGTATGTAAAAACAAATGCAAATTAAATAAAGTAAGTATAAGGAAAACAATAAAAATAATTGAATATTTATTCAATTAATATTTATTCAATCAATAATAATTGAATAATTGAATAAAAAGAAATCAATAAAGAAGAAAATATACAAAACAAAAAAACCCACACAATTATACCAAAGGTATAATTATGTATCTGTGTGTGTGTGTATATGTATCTGTGTGTGTGTGTGTTGTAAGAAACAAAATTCTACCTACACTGTACCAATTTTCACCAATGTAAAAAATAAAGGAGAGAAAATACAAAAACTAAAAGATTTATAATAATAATATAATTTTAATCGATAAAAAGAATAGCAGATTATTCCTCAAATTCAAAATATCCCTTATGAATATAGATAATATAGATGTAAAAATTCTTAACCAATTTTAGCTGCTTGAATCTAATGATGTATTAAAAAGATGATGCACCAAGACCATTGGGGTTTATTGTACAAATGCAAGTCTGGTTTAACATTCAGGAGTCATGAATACAATTCATTCTATCAACAGAATTAAAGAAAATATGGATAATAATGTCAATAGATGCAGTAAAATCATTTGGCAAAACTTCATCACCTGTTAATGGTAAAACCCTTAAGAAACAAAAACCAGAAGGAAACTTTCTCAATCTGATAAAGGACATCTAAGAAACATCTATAGCAATCATGAGGCTTACTGGTGAAACAGGGAATGTTGTCACACTAAGATGGAAAGCAAGAGAAAGAGCATCACCCTCAGTAATTCTATTTAGCAAATGTCCTGGAAGGCATAGCCAAGGCAATGAGGCAATAAAACAAATAAAAGGCATGCATTTTGGGAGAGAAAAACTAAATGTATTATTACATATCTAGACTATACTAGAAATTCTACAAAAATTCTTCTAGAACACATGAATGTTACAAAAGTCCTAAGGTATGGGTTATTATGCAGAAATCAATAATATTTTTATATAATTACAACAAAAATTAGAAATTGAAATTTTAAAAGTACCCCTTATAATTCTAAAACATGAAAACTTGAATTTAATGAAGTAAGTGCAAAATCATTAAGCTCTAAAAAGTTACACAGCATTTCTGAGAGAAATTTAAAATTACTTATATAAATAAAGAGACATGACATGTTCATGGATTGGAAATTCACTATTTTCAAGATTAAATTTTCCCCAAATTGGTCTACAGATTCTTTGCAATTCCATAAAAATCCCACAAACACTTTTGTAGACATTATCAATTTGAGTATAAAATTTACATGAATATGCAAGACATAGAATACTCAAAAGAACTTTAAAAGATTACAAAAATTTTGGAGGACATACAATACTTGATTTCAAGACTTTCTATAAACCTACAGCTGCCAAAACAGCTTGGGACAGGAGTAAGTACATTGTTCACTGGGACAGAGAGAAAATCCAGAGTTGATATGCACATATATGGTCAAATGATTTTTTATAAAGGTGTCAGGGTAACTCAAATGTGGAGAGAATATGTTACAATAAATTGTATTAGAACAACTGAATATATATTTGGGGGAAAAAACATTTATGACATTTGCCTGTAACCATATTCAAAAATTAAAACTATATGTGATAATTAAAACTATCATATATTTAACTTCAAATTAATGTTGTAAAACTTTTAGAAAGGAAAAGTGAAGAGAAAAATGCTTGTAAACTTGTCAAAGGCCAAGTTTTCTTAGATAGTCTGAATGATACTTAAACCATAAAAGAAAACAGATAATTCACAAATATGTATAAAAGACAAATTAAATTTATAGTTACAGAAAGGTGATCAATGATTTCCAGAGGCTCTTGTGGGTGCAGGGAGGGTGTATTAGCAAAAGGCATAAGGAAACTGTGTGTGATGGAAATGTGATGGAGCTTTCCCTGTTTTGAAGCACCAGAGAAAGTCACACCCTAAGGGCACAGGCTCACTGAAAGACAGACCTAATTATAGGACTATAGAAAACTGCCTCACCATAACCCTGCCATATCTGATCACCACTTCAATAGGGCTCCAGTATAATGCCAGGGAAATACAATTGAAAGAATGGTACCTCTCAGACATTATTTAAGAAGAAGGCCCTAGGGAAACCCAAGGACAACAGACTAGAGCAAAGCAAGAAAACCAGAAGAAATTTTAACCTTTGATATCTACTGCTGCAAATATTAAACAGAGTTTAACTCTTTGTCAGATAAACATAAAAACATATTAAAAACTTAATGCTCTGAGCTCCTTTTACTCAGAACATCATGACCACTTTTAAAAAATTATAAGACATACTAAAAGGAAACATAAAATATTCAAGAAACAGAGCAAGCATCACAACCAGAGTCAAATATGGGAGAGAAAACTGGAATTATCAAACTGCAGATTTAAAACTACTGTGATTGATATGGTTAGGGCTCCAATGGAAAAAGTAGATAACATGCAAATATAGATGGGTAATGTAAGCAGAGAGACAGCAGCTCCAATATCAATAGGAAATGTTAGAAATAAAAATAAACTCGCTACCTGAAATGAAGAATACTTTTTGATATGCTCATCAATACATTGGACATGGCTAAAAAAAGTGGCAAGATTGAAGAAATATTAGTAAAACTTCCATAGCTGAAATGCAAATAGAAAAAAGAATAAAACAATAATGTATCCAAAAACTGTGGAACAATTAATAAATGTGTAGCATACACATAATGGAAATATCAGAGTGAAAAAAAAGGACGAAATTTACAAAAGAAATAATTGAGGTAATAATAATTGAGAATTCTGTTAAATTAATGAGACACCAAACAACAGATCCAGGCTCTCAAAGAACATCAAGAGTGATAAATACAAAAAACACCTCACATCCACCCATATCACATTAAAACGTCAAAAAGTAAAATAAATAAATAAATAGAAAATCTTGAAAAAAGCTATTGAAAACAAATACCTGACCTATTAAGTGCAAGTATAAGACCTACATCAACCTTTTCATCAGAAACCATGTAAGTAAGAAGATATCGTAGTGAAATACTTAAGGTTTTGACGGCAGGAAAAAAAAAACAAAAAACTAGTAACCTAGAGTACTGTGTTAAGCAAAATTAGTGTTCTAAGTGAAAGAGAAATAATGACTTTGTCAGACAAATAAAGGTAGAGGAAATTTTTTCACCAGTACACTTGCTTTTTAAGAAATTTCAAAAGACATTCTTCAGAAGGAAAAAAAATGCTATATAAGGTCAGACACTTAGATCAATATTTAAAAATGGACAACATTAGAGAAGTAATAAATGAAGACAAAATCCTTTTTCATTTTTAGTTGATTTAACAGATAAAATCTCTGAAATAATACTATCAAAATTATATACAGAGAGTATGGTCATATATAAGACAATAAATAAGAATATATCAGTAATTAAGTTAACAATATCAATGTTATTAGGGATGTGAGGGAGTAATTGGGAATACTCTAGTATAAGGTACTTGTACTGGCCATGAAGTGTTATAGTAATATTTGTAAACTCAACGGTAACAAAAAAAAAAGGTCTAATTCTGGTAAGAGAAGAAACAAAATCATATATAGTACTCACTTAAAACCAGAGAAAGGGCCAGGCGTGGTGGCTCATGCCTGTAATCCTAGCACTCTGGAAGGCCAAGGCGAGTGGATAGCTCAAGGTCAGGAGTTCAAAACCAGCCTGAGCAAGAGTGAGACCCCATCTCTACTAAAAATAGAAAGAAATTAATTGGCCAAGTAAAAATATATAGAAAAAATTAGCCAGGCATGGTGGCGCATGCCTGTAGTCCCAGCTACTTGGGAGGCTGAGGCAGAAGGATTGCTTGAGCCCAGGAGTTTGAGGTTGCTGTGAGCTAGGTTGATGCCAAGGCACTCTAGACCAGGCAACAAAGTGAGACTCTGTCTCAAAAAAAAAAAAAAAAAAACTACAGTCAATGTGGATGAGGACTAACCTCTGATAGTCATATAAAGGATAAAGGCACAAAAAAGTAGTAGTTATCACTATGTAAAATTGTCTTCTTATTTATTTCTTTGCTTATATATTACATCTTTTCCACTAGATAGTACGTTCCATGAGAGCAAGAGCATTGTCTCTGCATCATGGCATCTCCAATACCTAAAACAGTGCCTGGTAAGTAGGAATCACTCTTTAAATATTGAATGAATGAATGAATACATGAAATGAAAACATTCTTGGGACCTGGTGGCTTGGCCAAGGTAACCCGTCTAATAAGGGCAGACCTGAGGCTTACATTAGTCAGTTTCCTTCCGTTCCTCCACCTGGCAGTGACACAGCAGGGGCCTCAGAGCCCAGCATGGAGAGTCATGTGGCCCCAGGGCAGAAATGAGGCCATTTGGATAGAAGCCAGCCTAGGAAAAAGACCCTGCACCTGCTCATCTCTGTGGACTTGTCTTTCTGGTCTCTCCCTGTGGAATGCTCTTCCCTGCCTTCATCTGGCTAACTCCTACTCATCCTTTAGTTAAATGACAGGATACAACATAAATTTATAAAAAGTAGAAACCATAGGGAAAATATTTACCAGTTTGACTTTGCACATATTAAAAACCAAAAACTTTCATGTAGAGATAGACATTACAAAGTTAAAAAATAGGCAATAGCTAGGAGAAAATACTTATAACACATAGACAAAGGATTACTATCTATAATATACAAAGGGCTCCTATAAATAAATAAAAAGACAAACCAATTTTTAAAACTCAGGCAGAGTGGATAAACAAACTGTGGTACACCCATGCAGTGAAATATTATTCAGTGATAAAAGGAAATGAGCTATCAAGCCATGAAAGAACGTGGAGGAACCTTAAATGAATGTTGCTAAGTGAAAGAAGCCAGTCCAAAAAGCTATGACTCCAACTATGAGACATTCTGGGAAAAGCAAAACTTGAAGAGATAATGAAATGACGAATTTGCCAGGGGTTTGGGAGGAGTGGGAGAAAGATGAATAGATGACAGACAAGGGAATTTTAGGGCAGTAAAACTATTGCCTATGACACTGTAATAGAGGAGATGTGACATTACGCATTTGTCAAAACCCATAGAACTTTACAGCACAATTGTATGTAAATTTTTTAAAAAGTCATTTAGGAGGTCAGGGCATCCCAGGAAGGAATTCGGACTATGATGAAAGAATCTACCTGTATTATAAATAAATGAAACAACCCCACTGAAGGTGGTGGGGGAAGAAGGTGCCGACCAAAGTAACTTTGGAGATGAGTCTATTAAGACAAAACACAAAAAGGAAAGTATGTAAGAGTGAATTCTAGTTGATAAAATTATTTCTCACACGGATATGGGTGAACAATTATGGTACTACTATACATGTATACTGGAATTGAACAATTAAGTAAATAGCTGCCTGATGGTGGGAACCAGTTTTCTCACTCTTGAAGTGGGAATTTTCAGAATATCAAGGGGAAGAGTCTAGAACTATTCATGTGCCAATGGATTAGAGTTGGAGACGTGGAACTTATGTGTAGCTTAAGATATATATACGTGTTTGTAGTAGAAATATTTATAGCTATGTGCATATACACAAGTTAGTATACACACATATATTTCTTTGCTCTGTCCTGTGAGAGAGCATAAAAGAAATGACACTCCAGGAGCAATGAACACACCTAGCACCTGTAGCTTGGTACCTAAAACCATTTTCCACTAAAGGAACCAGAGATCCTTGGAGAAATGGCTTATTATAGGACTGGGAAAGGAAATATACAAAGTGAGACTGGAACATCTTGAATTGCCAGAAAGTAAGGACATATTCAAGAAAATGAAACCAAAACAAACGACAAACAAAGCAAAACAAAAAAACCCATATTGATAGGGGTATGTCAAAAGATCACATTGATGAGGATATGTGAAAAAATCACAGGAGTCAATTGAAAGAACTCTCAAAGAGCTCCCAATTTCCAAAGCTAGAACCATTTGGGCAAAAAGATTAAGTAATATTGGATTATAATTTAAAGTATGAAATAAATATCGGCAGCATGTGGTGGCTAATGCCTGTGATCCTAGCACTTTGGGAGATCAAGGCAGGAGGATCTTATCAGGAGGCATAGGAATGAAAAGATAAAAAGAAAAAAAAGGCAGGAAGATCACTTGAGGCCAGGAGTCTGAGATCAGCCTGGGCAACATGGCAAGACCCCATCTTTTTTTTTTTTTTTTTTTTGGAGACAGAGTCTCACTTTGTTGCCTGGGCTAGAGTGCCGTGGCATCAGCCTAGCTCACAGCAACCTCAAACTCCTGGGCTCAAGCAATCCTTCTGCCTCAGCCTCCCGAGTAGCTGGGACTACAGGCATGTGCCACCATGCTCGGCTAATTTTTTCTATATATTTTTAGTTGACCAATTAATTTCTTTCTATTTTTTAGTAAAGACGGGGTCTCGCTCTTGCTCAGGCTGGTTTCTAACTCCTCACCTTGAGCAATCCTCCCACCTCAGCCTCCCAAGACCCCATCTTTACAGAAAAATTTTTTAAATTAGCTGGGCATGGTGGCATGCACGTGTAGTCCTAGCTACTCAGGAGGCTGAGGTGGAGAATTGATTGAGCCTAGGAGTTTGAGGATGCGGTGAGCTATGATAACGCCACTACACTCCAGGCTGGGTAACAGAACAAGACCTTGTCTCAAAAATAAATAAATAAATATCCATGAGTCCGTGTAATAAATAGGTGAATAAATCAGCAAATGGGGAAAAAGAGACAAATCTCCTTTGCAGAGTTTCAAATAATTTATGTGGATACTCTGCCCTCAACGAGGGGGAAAATAACTTTTTACTCCTTAGGTATGGTTTGCACATAATGACTTTCTTCCAAAAAGTACATGGAAAATGGGGAAAAAAGAGTAATTTCACAGTGGAGAAACCTGACAAACTTTGCCTCAGCCGGGTGATGAAGGTCAACATCACCAATCATAAGTCACGTTGATAGTACGGACGCCTGGTACAATGTGATAATAATAGCATTCTGCCACTGTGGCCTGCCATTATCCAATAACCCCAGTCTTATCACGTGAGAAACATCAGGCAAGTTCCAGTAGCGGAGCATCCTACAAAATGCTCGACCAATACTCTGCAAAAGTACATCAAGGTCATCAAAAACAGGGAGAGTTGGAGCAACTACTACAGTCAAAAGGAGACTAAAGAGACACGACAACTAGATGTAATGTGACATCCTGGAAAGAACCCTGGAACAACGAAAGTAACATTAGGTAAAAACTAAGGAATCTAAATAAAATGTGGAGTCAATAATAATGCACCAACAATGGTTCATTAGTTGTAGCGAATATGTGATACTAAGGTAAAATGTTACTATGAGGGAAACTGAGTGTGGGGTATATGGGACTCAACACTATCTTTGCAATTTTTCTGTAAATCTAAAACTGCTCTAAAAAATAAATTCTATTTTAAAAACTGCCCACGATGCTATATACTTCAGTTACAAAAATAAAAATAAAGCAGAGGCCAGAACATTGAAAAAACTGGAAAAGGATATGAATAGGCAATTCAAGAATGGAAATTAAAATGGGCATTTAATTTAAGAATAAACCAGTAACCAGAGAAAGGCAAAATAAGACTTCACATCATTTTTCATCTATCAGATTGCCAAAAATTTAAAAGACTGATAATATACAGTGTTGATGAAGGTGTAGGGAAATGGACACTTTTATATACTATTGGTGGGAATGTAAATTAGCAAAGTATTTTTTGAGAAAAAATTTTCAATTTGTGCCAAAAATAATTTTGAAATGCACTCCCACTTTTTAAGTGACCTAACCTATAGGGATGTAGTTTATTGACATTTACTGGCTAAAGCTCTATGAATGAAGCTACTATTCATTGGCTTAAATTAGAAACAACTCGTGTATTCATCAGTAAGGTGATGGATAATAGAAAATATGGTACATTTATATACTAAAATACCATAAAATACTACAAAAATGAGATACTCATCAGTACCCAGATGAAAATGTCCATGATATGTGTTCAATTAAAAAGCAATTTACCTGGCTGTGGCTTACACCTGTAATCCCAGTACTTTGGAAGGCCAACGTGGGAGGATTGCTTGAGGCCTCACATTCATGGTTGCAATGAGCTATGATCATGCCACTGCACTCAGCCTGGGCAACAGAGCGAGACCCTATCTGTACAAAAAAACAAAACAAAACAAAACTTCAGCGTTTTTTTCAAAGCTCAGTTAAAATTTTTCCTTACTAATTTATTATTAAATTTAATTGAAGGTCTGTCCTCATTGGCTAAATGATTTGCATTATATAAACGTAGAAAAAGTTCATTACTGCCTTCCAGGAACTTAAATTAGAACAAAAACCAAACTCGTAGAATGCAACAGATGCCGAATATCCTGAAAAAGGTTTGGACTTGCTCCCACAAAATTCTCAGTACAGACTTGACAGTCACCAATTGACTGTGTGACTTTAGATGTCAACTCTTAGAGGCTTGAATTACTCATTTAAAATGGAGATTAACAAAAACACGAATGTTGGAGGTCTGACAAGCAAAGAGGATTACTGAGGGCAAAGTGAACAATAATGAGCCAAGGTAAGTAAAATGTTGGACTAATGTTTGCATGTCAGATTCCACCCACTTTACCGTCTCCCATGATCCATCCAGAGTCATAGCTGTGCTGGAGAATGGATTTACACTTGTCACTGAAGGAAGAGCCCCCCTGCATTATTGAAAAGATAACCACAATCATCTCATTTCTACTATTTAATAATGATCTGAAGGTGCTGGTGCAACGAGACAAGAACAAGAAACAAGAGATGAGCTTGCTAGAAGCGTAGACTCAAAATGATTAGACTCAAAACTTTAATCTGGCCTTGGTGTAAAAAAAAATTATTGGTCACAATGATATTTGATGAGAAGCCTGGAGAGGAAATATATTTTTGCCAAAATTATTTGAGTTTGCAAATGTTGTTTTGGTTATTTCCATCTTAGCAAGAGAAGGAAGAAAAGGTTAGCACTGTTGGAGATTAGCCAGGTGTCATCGAATATCTAATTTATGATCAAACTACACATGTTTGCTTCCTTGTCATTGTGATGACCATTCTTCTCAATGTGTTTACTGGTATTCAAGGAGAAGGAAGTACAGAGGTTCCAAGAGATATTATCTGTTAGAGTACAAGAGGCTTTTGTTTTTGTTTAATCTCACAGGAATGTAACATTAAACCACAAGTTCGGGATAATTGTAAAACTTGTACAATGTATTTATTATGACAAATTGTATTTGCTCATTTAGACCACAAAATATGCTTGCTGTAGGAAACTGAATTTGTCCACTTAATTCAATGAACTCAGAGGTTTTATGAAAATTAATGTACTATTTTATAATGAAGTATTTACCTTGCATAGACATTGGTTGGCCCAAAGAATTGCTGGGAGAGCTGGAGAACCAGGTTGGAACCTGGTTCAACCAAAATTATGTCATAGAACTGGTCTGGTGAGAATACCTCTGCTGCCATCACAGAGGGGTAGGTGCTACATTTATGCTGCTGATGGCACTGGGAACTGAAGGCCACCCCTGGCAATGTTGCCATTACTGCAACCATCTCTACCACTGTTGGTGAGAATGCTCCACTGCCTCTGTTTATGCCTTGTCTCCAAATGCAAAATTCAGGACAGTGCATCTCATTAGATGCACCTAGGTCACGTGCTCAGTCCTAGCTGCAGACTGGGAAAGCAGGTGTGTGGCAGTTTCAGCATCTATGTTAGGAGGAGGGCTATGCCATTAACCCAGCCTGCAAGGATGGGGAAAGCAGTTCCAAATATAGGAAATATGGAAAAGGGGTTCTGATATATAAGAAAGGAGTTCTGAGTCTGAGCAGCCAGTAAAAATGATAGAAGTCCATTACACCTGCTTAATACCAACTGTCCTATTACTCTGCACTTGTGCCCAAACAAGTGAATGTTGTAAGACAAAACAACCTCACCATACAGATTGAATTCACTTCGAATTTATAGCTACAAGTCTCATATGAGCTTGCAGCACTGCCAGACGAGTCTCTTTTTATCCACTTTCTTAATAAATTCATTTTTCTACTTTCGGAGATACTATTTCGTATTACTCTCCCCTGAAAATCTCCAACATCTCCCCCTCAACCCAATGGTGTCTTTGTTAGTGACCCCTAGAAGAAACAGATGAAATTAGGGGAGATCTACTGATCCCCCCTCCCACCAATGCAACCCTTCCACTTGTTCTCTGGATCTCATCCCCTCTCACCTTCTCAGAGACTTCACTCCTGCAAACTCCCCTCTTTCATACTCTACTGGATCATCTCACTGGTCTAGAAATATGTCAATATTACTTATCTCCAAAAACATAAACAAAACAAAAACTTGCTTCAAGCCCATGTCCTCCTATAACTCTGTTCTCTTTCCTAATAAACCTCACTGTTACAATGGTCTATTCTTGCTCTCACTCTTCCTCGTCCCCAACTTTTCCTCAAGCCACTTCAATTGGGCACTTGTCCTTACTAAATCAAGGTCATTAACGACCTGCATCTTGCCAAAGTCAATGTTTCTTTGTTTAATTTTTCTGTTGGCATCTTATTGAACTTCTTAGCAGCATCTGAGACTGTAGAAAACTTTGTCCTTTGTTAGACACATTCTTCTTGAGATTCCATGGCTTCGTACTCTCCTGGCTTTTCTCTTTATTCTCAGTCTACTTGGCTTTCCTGGGAATCTGTCCTTAGTAGCCTTCTCTCCTCTATCTACATTTGCTCCCTAAGTGATTTCCAGCCCCTTTACTTGATTCGTTTTTCTTCATGAATTTGATCATATTTCCTCTCAACTTCTAATTTTGCAAAATTTCAAGCTTATCAAAAAATAACAAGAATAGTAACTATGAGCATCTATATACTCTTCAATGAAATTCATCAGTTGCTAACATTTTGCCAGCATTTGTGTACACACTCTCTGTCTTCCTCTTCCCCTCACCTCTCTCCCTTGCCCTTTATACTTTATTTTTTGCTGAAACAATTGAAAGCAGGTTTCAATCAACATGATACTTTTCCCTTAAATACTATAGCATGTACATTTCAAAACTGGAGTAAAGGTTTTCCTAAATAACTATACTATTATTAATACATATAAGAAAATTAACAATAAATTGATATCATCTAATATGCAGTCCATGTTCAAATTTTCCCAAATCTCCAAAATATGACTTTCCTAGAAGTTTTTCTTTTAAATCCAAGATCCAATCAAGACTATTACATTTGGTCATTATAGCTCTATTCTTTTTTTTTGTTGCAGAACACACATCCTACACACCCACCTCTTTTTTTCTTCACAAAATTGACTTTTTTTTTTTTAGCAAGGCCCATTGCTTCAGCAAAAATTGACTTTTTTGAAGAGCTGCTCTTGTAGAATGCATTGTAGATCAGTGATTCTTAACTGGGGTGATGTTCGCCCCCTAGGGGACGTTTGGCAAAGTCTGAAGACATTTTTGGTTGTCACAGCTGGGAAGTTGCTACTGGCATCTAGTGGATAGAGGCCAGGGATGATGATAAACATCCTATAAGGCACAAGACAGTCCCCATAACTAAGAATTATTCAGCCCAAAATGTCAGTAGTGCTGAGGTTGAGAAACCCTAGTCTAGGTTTATCTGGTTGTTTATTCATGATTACGTTATTCAGATTCAATATTTTTTGTTGAGAAAGCTACACAAATGATACTATGGCTTTTTAGTGCTTCTCCTCAGGAGGCCCTGCCTGTCAGTTGCTCCTCTTGGAGGTCTACAAGTATGATCACTTAGTTAAGTAAAGACTACTGGATCTCTCTATTGTAAAGCTACATGTCCCCTTTGCAATTAGTAAATAATCTGTGGAGTGATACTTGGGGATCTTGTGAATACTCTTTTGCCCCAAAGTATTTTTTCAATACTTTAGCATCCATTAATGATCTTTGCCTGAACCAAATATGACACCAGAGGTTGTAGAATGGTTGTTTTCTTTCATTCTGTCATTCCTTCTATGATTATTAGCTGGTGCTCTTCTGAAAAGAAGAGCTTTTCATTTCTCTGTTTTTCATTTTGTATTACTATGGACTATTGGTAATTTTAAATTCAATATACTATAAGAATTCATTACCATAATTATTCATTTTTATGCTCAAATTATCACTAACTTGGCCGCTGAAGCCTCTTCAAGCTATCCCTGTATCCTTTTGACAATTCCCATTAGTCTTTGAACACCTCTTTGTTTTCTGGCACAAAATTATGACCCAGGTTCACTTTTCACATTCCCTGCCCGTGCCCTGGAAGCATCCATTTTTCCAAATATTCCACATTTTTTTTCAAAGGGGTGTGGTATTTAGAAACCAAGAACTGGGTGCTATGTGTAGTCATTTCTATAAGGTTATCATTACTTTTAGGCCCTCTCAGTGGACAGAGCAAAAATCATGAACTCTTGGAAAATTATATACGTTTTTAATTTTATTTTTTATTATTTTTTGAGACAGAGTCTCACTCTGTTGCCCGGGCTAGAGCGCCATGGCATCAGCCTAGCTCACAGCAACCTCAAACTCCTGGGCTCAAGCAATCCTTCTGCCTCAGCCTCCCGAGTAGCTGGGACTATGGGTGTGTGCCACCATGCCCGGCTAATTTTTTCTATTTTTGGTAGAGACAGGGTCTCGCTCTTTCTCAGGCTGGTCTCGAACTCCTGAGCTCAAATGATTTGCCTGCCTTGGCCTCCCAGAGTGCTAGGATTACAAGCGTGAGCCACCGTGCCCGGCCCTATATACATTTTTTAAAAATCATAACTTAATACCAATACCACCAATTCAAATCCAACAAATACCACTCTATCTTTGTCCTTGTATATTTGAATCTTTCTTCTCCCGCAGTGAGAATTCTGGTTCTCAACAAAATCAATGTATTTTCTCACTTGCTCCACGCTATAATATACACAAAATAGTTTGAGAATTTCTGCCTATATCACTCCCTAAT
>CAUYRT010074946.1:0-44014 GCA_963574885.1 Lepilemur ruficaudatus
ACCACCCACCCTCTCCTGTGACTGGGGCCTGGTGCTTCTTGCAGAAGGAACTGACTGCACCCCTAGGTGGAGCTGTAACCTGGTCGACAGACTGTCACATTCCCTTCCAGTCCTCTTCCCTGCTAGAGGCTGAAAGAAGATAGCAGCAGCCTTCCAGACTGTGGTTTATAATCCAGTCCTGAGGTTATTTTTGATTAACTTTTTTTGAGTGAAAAAAATCAACATATTTGGATACCTTTTGAAACTTATGAAATGTTCAACACTCACATAAAATTTTAAATTATTTAACTGTTGTGTTATGTCTAATATCAGTATGTGATATATATTGCCTTAGACGGCTTGGGTGAGGCAAACATATTACATGTAATAAAAATGTACTCCCATAATACCCTGAATTTTAAAAAGTCCTACTTTATCTTATAAATTTATACAATTATTATGTGTCAAGTATAAATAAAAATTAATGAAATAAAAAAATAAAAAATAGACCAGATATTATCTTTTATTTCAGAAGCTATTACTGATTTCAAAGATGAATCAAAACTAATCGCTAATTGTTCTGAAATAAAAAGAAAGCTCTTGCTCTAAAGAATGATGTATTACATACTTAATCAGACTTAATAGGTAAGTAAATAATTAAAAGTTATATACATGTTGGATATTTCAATAATCTCAAAAGCCATTTTATTTAGAAGAAATGTATGAGTTTTTATTCAATTAATTAAAAGAAAATAATTAAAACTCTTTATTTGGTACTGGACTGAGTTTAATTCTTAAGGAATAGTCTTATTGAAACCAGTTTTACCAGACTATAAGATCACAAAACAACAGGTAGCTATGGAGACTGCATTTGATTACCTTTATGTTTATTTTTGAAAAACAAATTTTGGAATCATTTTAAAAGATGATAGCTTTTATGACCAAAATTTTCAATTTCCTTTGTTGCTGTTTGCATATGAAAATGGACATTTTAAAAGAAAAGTAAATGTTACAAAAATAAAATTTCAGTATTTATGTCAGTGAATAATATTTGAAACTGTATTTAAATCTTCAAGCAGAACTATTCACAATAGCCAGGATATGGAATTAACCTATGTCCAACTGGTATGTATACACAACTGATATGTATACACAATAGAATACTATTTAGTCATAAAAAGAAGGAAATCCTATCATTTGCAAGAAAATGAACGCACTCAGAAGACATTGTGTTAAATGAAATACTGCAGGCACAGAAAGACAAATATCTCAAGATTTCATTTATATAAGGAATCTAAAAAAGTTAATCTCATAAAAGTAGAGAGCAGAATGATGGTTACTAGGAGCAGGGGTGGATGGTGGTGTGGTGGAGGAGGGTTGGGGAGATGTTGGTCAAAGGATACAAACGTTTTGATATGAATAGTTTAGTTAAGAAGGAGGAATAAGTTTGAGATCTACTGTAGAACATGGTGAATTTAGTTAACAAAATATGGTACTCTTGAAAAATGCTGAAAGAGTGGATGTAAAGAGTTCTCACCCCCAAACTGATAACTGTGTGAGATAACGCATCTGTTAATTAGCCAGATTGAGTCATTTCAAAATGTATATATATTTCAAAACATCATATTGTCTACTAAATAGATGTAGTTTTATCTATCGATTTTTTAAAAGTCTGCAAGCAAAGTACATCTAGAAACTATGCTAATATTAGAAGAGATGGTTGTGTCAAAGAAGATATGAATAGAGCAAAAGTGAATCCATATTCTGGAGAATCAGGATGCCAGATGTGCAAATAAAATGTGAATTTATAGAGAAGTAGGAATTTAACAATTGAAACAAGAGAACAACATACAGCCCAGGTCAACGAGTAAAAGTAAAAGACACCATTTATTTACGTTGCCTACCAAGGACTAATAGAGATGCTGACTTTAAAGTATACTGTGAGACTGATCCACCCCATACTCCCTCCCCAACCACCCTCTCATCCCTGACACACACAGAAACATACACAGAGTGTAGAATCTGATTAGTTTCTGAGTTTGAAAAAAGGTAATACTTCTCAGTTTTCAGTACATAGTAAGCATTAAATAATATCTTCCATTCGGGAAACTATCAAGAAAATTGAATATTAGTGGATAAAGAAAGGGAGCATATCCAAATATAACACAAAATATTTAGCTCCAAGTTACAGTCATAACCCCGAGTTACACTTATTTATATCTCCTGCAAAATAGTAGCTGAGTACCTTATTTAAAGTCAAATAGCCATTCCATTCATTATTTATTTTAAACTGATTGTTTGCTATTTAAAATTTTTGATAATTAAATACTAATTGATTTTGTACTGCTGCTTTTACTTAGTTTGTTAGTTAATTACCAAGGGATTACTTCTACTAGCAATTGATAACAATTACTGTTAATTCAATGCTTTAACGCATACAGAGTGATACACATGCTAAGTAATGCGGTTCCTTACTAGTATATAATTCATTGATTATGTAGGTCTCTAGGATAAATAGCAACAAATAACATAATGCATGCACTTAAAATTCCTTTTATTATGAAATGCTTAAATATATTGCTAATTTTTTTACTTTAAAGTTAGTTAATAACACATTACCAGTCAAAACTACACAAGTTCATGCATCAAAGACATAAAACCAGAAATTTAATTTCCCTGGCACTATGAAAAATTGATTCCATAACATGAATATTGAGAAGAAAACAGACAAGTGTATTAGTTTCTATCACTGCATAACAAGTTAACAACCACCTAGAGGCTTAAACAAAACCTATTTATTATCTCAGTTTCTGTAGATCAATAGTCTAGTTACAGCATAATTGTGTTGTCTACTCAGAGCTTCACAGGTTGACATTAGGTTATAAGCTGGGTTGTGTTTGTTAAGATACTGAAGAAGAATCAATTTCAAGTTTATTCAATTTATCAAAATTTAGTTTCTGAGAGTTGTAGAACTGAGATCCCGGCTATGTTGCTTGTTGTCAGTTTGGTTTTACTGTCAATTCTTAGAGGCCAACTACATTCTTTGCCACATAACTCTATATTGAAAGCTAGCAATGTATAATACTGCAATCATTAACTTCCTCCCTCCACTCAAGCTTTGGCTGTCTTTCAGTAGGAAGAGCTTAGTCTCATTTAAGTGCTCCCCTAATTGGTTTAAGCTCACTGAGGGTAATACTTGCATCTTAAGAGCATCTGATTGGGGACCTTAAATACATCCACAAAATCTCTTCACAACAGCACCTAGCTTAGTGTTTGATTGAATAACTTGGAAACAGTGTTTACACTGGAAGATGAAGATTGTGAAGGACTATCTTAGAATTCTGCCTAACCCCAAAAGTAAGTGGTTTGGAAAATGAAAGAGGTCTAAATTACCACCCATGTATATAAGCACAACCAGAGCATTTTTCCATTGTCCACTAACAGGATACAAGAAATCTATATTATAACCTAACTGTACATAAAATTGGATACTTAATTAAAACAAATTTAGTTTCATTTCTGACAGAAGTTTAAAATATTTTGTTACTTCATACCCACAAAACTAAGGAAACTTGAAAACAAGATTAATATATACGGTTATGAACATCCCATATGCCATCACACTGAGGACTCTGTTTCAAGAAACTGCCCACCACATTTGTCTATATTTAAATGGCTCTTGACATGCTAAATTGTCATTATTTCTTGAACATTTCACACAAGATAACATGTGTTCCTTTTGTGCATTTTGTCCTTAGGCAGAATTAGATGTCCCATTTTCTAGGATTCACCAGTAACAAATATATATATATATATATATATATATATATATATATATATATATACACATACACACACACACATACATATATATATACACATACATATATATATACACACACACATATAAAATAAATTCTGCAATTTATTACATTATATTTTTGCTAACTTCCCATGAATTCTTGAATTCCACTTTACCAAAAAATGCTAGATACTTTTAATACTACCTGCCTCAGAGTGATAGCTTAATTAAATACAATTGAAATCAAAAAGATAAATAAATATAAGTCAATGAGAATAAAAAAATGGTATGTTTTTACCTACATGTCATGGTCTTATTTTTGCACCTTTATTGAGATATATTGGACAAATAAAAATGTTACATATTCAGGTATACAGTGAGATCTTTTGATAAGCATACATATTATAAAATGATTATCACAAATAAGCTGATTAATATATCCATCACCTGCCATAGTTACTTTTGTTACAATGAGACTATTTAAGATTCTCTTAGCAACTTTCTAGTATACACTATAGCATTATTAACGAGAGTCATTATGTTATATATTAGGTCTCCAAATCATACACATTTTTCATAACTGAACCTTTGTACACTTAACCAAAAACTCCCCATTTCTTCTGTCCTCTAATTTGTGGAAACCACCATTTTACTATTTGCTTTTATGAGTTTCACTTTCTTAGATTACACATATAAGTGAGATTGTACATTATTTGTCTTTCTCTGTCTGGTTTATTTTACTTAGCATAATGCCCTACAGGTTCAAGATGATACAAATGGCAGAATTTCCTTTTTTTTAAGCTAAAAATATTTTATTGCATATGTAAATATATACACATTTTCTTTATCCATTCGTCTGTGGATAGACGCTTAGGTTGCTTCCATATCTTGGCTATTGTAAACAATCCTGAAATTAACATGAGAGTGCAAATAACTCTTCAAGATAGTGATTTTATTTCCTTTGGACATATACTCAGAAATAGAATTGCTCAATCATATAGTAGTTCTATTTTGAATTTTTTCGGTGATCTTCATATTGTTTCACACAGTGGTGTTTCCAACTTTCATTTCCATGGACAATGTATAAAGGTTTCCTTTTCTCCACATCCTTACAAACGTGTTACTTTTTGTGTTTTTGATAATAGCTAACAGGTGTAAGGTGATATTTCATTGTGGTTTTAATTTTCATTTCCCTAATGTTTCATGATGTTAAGCCCATTTTCATATACCTGTTGGCAGTTTGTATGGTCATTTGCAAAATTTGTATTAAGGTCCTTAGCTCATTTTTCAAAGTTTTCTATCAGATTGTTTGCTCTTTCTCCTTCCTTCCTTCCTTCCTTTCTTTCTCTTTCTTTCTTTCTTTCTTTCTTTCTTTCTTTCTTTCTTTCTTTCTTTCTTTCTTTCTTTCTTTCTTTCTTTCTCTTTCTTTTTTTGCTATTGAGGTGAGTTTGTTATATATTTTGATATTAACTCTATTAGTTACATGGCTTGCAAAACAATTTTTTTTTATTAATTTCATAAGTTGTCTCTTCACTCTGTTGGTTATTTTCTTTGCTGTGCAGAATCATTGTATTTTAATGCAATCTTACTTGTCAATTTTTGCTTCTGTTGTTTGTACTTTGGGGTTCCAAATAATCATTGTGCTGATCAATGCCATCGACTTTCCCCCTTATTTTTTTTCTGGTAGTTTTACAGTTTCAAGTGTTACATTTAAGTCTATGATCCATTTTGTGTTTATTTTTGGATATGATGTGAGATGAGGGTCTACCATCCTTTTACTGCTTTAGATATCCAGTTGTTCCAGTATCATTTATTGAAGAGATTATTCTTCCCCCATTGTATGTTCTTGGCACCCTCATGGCAGATCGGTGCACTAGGCACTCTCATTAGTTGACCATAGATGTATGTACTCACTTTTGAAGTCTCTATTGTGTTCCATTGGTCTATATGTCTGTTTTTATGTCAATACCCTACTTTTGTGATTACTATAGCTTTGTAGTATATTTTGGAATCAGGTAGTGTGATGCCTCCACCTTTGTTCTGCTTGATCAGGACTACTTTAGTTACTTGAGGTCTTTTTTGTTTCTATATTAATTTTAAGATTTTTCTATATTTCTGTAGAGAATATCATTGGGATTTTAATAGGAATTGTGTTGAATTTGTTGATCACTTTGTATAGTATGGACATTTTAACAGTATTAATTTTTACAATGCCAGGGGTTTTTAATGACATATTTTGTTTTGTTCATTACCATCTCATAAATAAAAGAGTAATTAATATCACAACCCTAAAGGATCAGAGCATAATCAATAACTAAGCAGAAAAATGAATTGCCATATATTTCATTAACACATGGATATAATTTAGTTGCCTGTCAAAATATAACCTTTGCTATTCATAAAATCATTCCATTTTGCTGAACCCTAGTATTTGCTTATTTGATATGTGTCAATAAAATGTTACTGTATTACTGTTGAAGTCATACAAACCACTTTTCCTCAGCATAAGCATACAATTCCGTTGAGTCATTGAATAATATATACCTTCTAAAAATAATCAGCAGACAGAAAGAGAGAGAAAGATATAAATATTCCAGGCTAAACCTACATGTTCAGACTAGTAAATACATAACCAGGAAAAATGAGCCTACATTCATATTTTAAACAGAATAGTGGCTTTTTCTTCAATTAGGGAAGCATTGAAGATGTATTTCCCACAGACAACAGATGATTTTTAATAGGCATAAGTTTTGGAAGGCAGTTGATCTATTCCACATCTATTTTTGTGATGTATGCTACTCCATAATGTGTTTTTTAGGTTAGTTTTTCCATCTCTTTTGCTTATTGATGTCTTGTGGGTGAATTTCTCCAGTTTATCGTCTAGGTCATTAATTTATTGTTCAGCAAACATTCTGCTTCCCAACCCATCCATTGAGTTGTTTTTAAATATCAAATCCTATCCTGTCTATTTACTCTATTTCCAATTTGCTCTTCATAACTTCTAATTCCTGCTTCATCATTTCAATATCAGGCTGGATTTCATCGAGATGTTCAATGTACTTGATTTTATTATTACTATTTGTATATTTATTTATTTTCATTTCAGCATATTATGGGGGTACAAATGTTTAGGTGACATATATTGCCTTTGCTCCACCCAAGTCAGAGCGTCAAGCCTGTCCAACCCCCAGACGGTGTGCACCTCACTCATTAGATGTGAATATATCCATCTCCTACTCCCCCCTTTTACCTGTCTGACACCCAACAAACATAAGAAAATATGCTCAACATCTCTAATCATCAGGCAAATGCAAATCAAAACCACAATGATATATCACTTATCTTCAGTGAGAATGTCCTTTATCAAAAATTCCCAAAACAATAAATGTTGGAGTGGATACGGAGAGATAGGAACACTCCTACGCTGCTGGTGGGACTGCAAACTAGTACAACCTCTGTGGAAAGCAATATGGAGATACTTCAAAGAGCTACAAGTAGAACTACCATTGGATCCAGCAATCCCATTATTGGGCATCTACCCAAAGGAACAAAAGACATTCTATAAAAAAGACGTCCACACTCAAATGTTTACAGTAGCACAATTCACAATTGCAAAGATGTGGAAACAAGCCAAGTGCCCATCAATATATGAGTAGATTAATAAAATGTGGTATATGTACACCATGGATTTCTACTCAGCCACAAAAAAACAATGTTGATCTAACACCTCTTGTTTTATGCTGGATAGAGCTGGAGCCCACTCTACTAAGCAAAGTAGCACAAGAATGGAAAAACAAGCACCACATATACTCACGATCAAATTGGCATTAACTGACCAACACTTATGTGCACATATAGTAGTAACATTCATCGGTACTCAGGCAGATGGGAGGGCTGAGGAGTCGATGAGTATATACATACCTAATGGGCGCAGTGTGCACCATCTGGGCTACGGACATGCTTGAAGCTCTGACTTGGGTGGAGCAAAGGCAATATATGTAACTTAAACATTTGTACCCCCGTAATATGCTGAAATGAAAAAAAATAAAATAAAAATCAAGTCAATAAAATACTAATAAGAATGGATTGGAATATATGAGCACATTTAAATGAGAGGAAAATCCATATAGTATTTCAGAAAACTGAATTTCAAATATTTTTCGTGCTATATAGGGGAACAACTATTCCTAAAAATAATGTATTACTGTTATGGGGCTACTTCACCAAAGATATCACCAATCAAATGCTTATTTCAGGCTTACTCACTTCTAAGTGAGAGGAAAAATCCAGTGTATGAATTTGTGTGTGTGTGTGTTTGTTCTTTACTGTTAATAATGTTGATGTGGAAGTAATTAGAACTGGAAAGAGTTATCTCTTTGAAAAATCTATCCTTTCCTGTTTCTACAGAATAAACATAATATTTGTTATAAAATTTACCTCTGCTCGTTTCTGGATGAAGTACATTCCATGTGCTCAGCTTTCCACATTATATTGTGGACTACAAACAGAACTTCTTTTATGCCTTTACTTTTAAATACATATACTCTGAAAGAAAGATAGAAAAAATTCCTGGAAATAACTATTTATTAGACATGGTTTTAATAAACTTCTCAGTAACATTTAAAGAGGCAAATCAACTGAAATGTTTAGAAAAGTCATTGTTAACAACTTTGAATTGTAAGTGAATATCCTTTTATCCATCATAAAATCTGAGATTTCAAGAAACATATCCATACAAAAAAGATAAAATAGTCCACACTACATATATACTGTATTCAATTTTATTTATTCTCTTTTTGAAATTGCCTTCAGCATTTGAAAATTCATGAATTTAGAATATACAATTCTAGTACTAATTAATCATTTTGAAAACTTTCATCCTTGACAAATTTGGGGAAATTAGGAAGAATAGGTTATCTTTGTAGGTAGAAACTGAAATATTTTTGAAAAAAGTAGTATGGATGCCAGAACAAATGAGAAAAATTGTACAATTGGAATACAAAGGCAGATGTGAAGGTATCAAACATAATGCAAATTTTCACATCTAGGTGTTTTGTTAGAATTAATATGGTCATGGCTGCCAATAGGAATAAACAGAAGGTTGGTTAGTTGATCTAAATAAAAACAAAGCTGATACAAGAAAATTAATCTGACTAGCAAAAAATCTGGTTAGATCATGTTAATAGGTAATTAGATCATTAGAGACAATTCTAAGGTGATAAGGTTTAGGGGGTAAAAGGTTCTGGAAGACCAGCCAAAGCAATTTAATTGATGCTATCTTTCTCTCAATCTCCAAATACAGCCATTTTCTAGTCTATTCCAACAGCATCAGAACTGTGAGAACCATGCTCTCCTCATTCATTCACATTCTTAATCCCTATATGAAGAGAGAGATGAGACAACAGAAAAATTCATTCTGTTTATATACTATAATTGGATGTTTGACAAGCCATAGGATATTAATGAACAAGGTTGAGTTTATCATTTCATCAGATCAGCGATGTTTGCACCAAAATTGAGCAGTTAATGATTTGTGTTCAAAATCTAATGCAGAACCACAGATATGAACAATTGTACTTTTTCTAAGAAATGGTATAAGCAAATTTAGTCTTTTTAGACTATGTATATCATGTCATCTGTTGCAGCTCCCATAGTCCTAAAGTAACCAAGACATATCATAATTTTCACACACGCACACAAAAATTATTCATTGTATCAGTGTAAATAAGGATTCATGGTAGCCGTATAGGTTGGGTGCACTACTAAAACTTAGGGATGGCATAAAGCTTGATAACAGTGTGACTAAATTTAGAAACTGTCATTTTTAACAATTTACAGTATGAACGATTTTCATTTGGCTAGTTAATAACAGGGAGTCCTGTTTGAAAAATCTGACACCAATTACATGGTCTTTTTTAAGGCCATGAACAAGTAACATTTGAAATATAATTTTGTAGGAGGAGAGATTTAGCCTTCTATCATATTCTACCAAAGTTTAAAACAGTGCTGTGATTTTCAAGATTGCCTTTTCCCAACATATGCAAAATTAAACATGGCATTTCTCAAAACATTGACAGGTACATTTATTAAAATCTGTCTTTACATACTTTCATTCAAATTTCATGGAAATGAAAATGAGCATATTATTACCTAACTTCAAGAAGGAATGAAATATACAGAAGAGAAAGCAGTTGAATTTAAAATAGTATCAAGCTAGCACTGATTTATCCTATCACATGTCACCCAGTATATTTATAATAATCAGTTGAAAGACGAATTGTTATCAGAATCTATTGTCAGAATCCAAGTTGATTATCACTACAGATTATAACAACAGAGCAAAAGGACTTCTGTTTCCTACAAAATGGCACTTTTAATTTTGTTACAAACACAGCACTGAATATAATGAAAATGTGATAAGTAGATGATAGAGGTGAAGATTAAAACAAACTGAGTTAGGGGGTGGGGAATAAGGGAAGGAGGAGAGAGGGAGAGAGAATGAGAGAGAAAGAGAGAGTGAGAGAGAGAACCTAGCACATAAATAAATAAAAATTCTCAGAAACCAACTATAAAGATTCTCAGAGGCCAAAATCAAAATCAAAGTGTGCATGTGAATGCCAGGAGCAGATGTAGTTTTAACCTGAATTTTACTTTTGAAACATCTGCTGAGCCCTAGTGAACTTAAGTTTCTATTTTGAAAACCTTGTGAAATTGAAGAAAAAGTGTAAAGAATGGAAACTACCCAAAGTTCAGAGTCAAATAGAAACTTTCACATAAATACGGACTACAAAGTTCAACAACCTCACATTACAATAAATTAGATATAAATCCATCCTGCAAAATAATCTACAGTTTTTTCTTTCTGAAACCTAGTGTTGGATGGAGAAAACAAATTCTTGACTATAAATACATGACCACAAGCTGGGCTTAAAAGTTGTTATGTTCCAAATTTGCAGTATCAGCATCATGCAAAATTTCTCAAGTTGCAAAAAGCGTCAATGAACAAAAAGTCAGCAATAGTAAGTCTATACATCCAAAACTGTTCCAGTAAGGGATTAGAGATCTACTCACCGATAAGACTTTCTAAACCCTGCTCCCCCACTCCCGCTCCAGCGCCCCCCCTCAACTGTAACCCAATCCTTTTTTTTTTTGAAAGAAGAATCTCTATAGGAATTCTTTAGCAGGGTTTGATCCCAGGTGGACGTACCCCCTGGAGTGATTAATTGGCCAGTTAAAGCACAGCCTGAAGTCCAGAGAGAAACTACAGAGACTTAAAAAATAGAGACTGGGCTGTATCTATTTACTGATTTTTTTTTTATTGCATAGCTGAGATCATATTTTTGTGTACCTAAATGCTCCGTGTACTGTTTCATGTCCTTTTCCTTTCTGCATATCAAACTCATGTAAAAGGGAAAGGTGATTTCACTGTACGTAAATGCTGATAACATTAGCTTAGGATATCCAAAATCATTTTTGGGTTAAATACAAATTAGGAAAGATTGGGAGTAGAAAATTAGCTTTTCATTTCTTTTCATTTTTACTTTTCCCTCTTTGTAACTCAATATCAGCACAAGTATATTATTGTTGTATTGAAAAAGATGTTATAAAGTATAATTTATTAAGGTCCTACTTTACCTAAATTATCATTTGGCAAAATTCAAGAGCAAAGCAAAATAAGTCACATGATGTTTTTAAGAGTAGAATGAAATTTTTGAGAGTAATGTCTGACTTGTTTTCTGTGGTATACGTTTGTGAGTACTGGGTATTATATCTTTCTTGTATAATTTTAACTTGTGCTTTCTAGTCTAAAATTGTTCTCTCAGGATTACAACATCCAAAATATATTAGGTAAAAATATTTGTAATTCTCATGAAAAATCATGATTAGTAATAATCATACTACTCTAAAAATTATAATTATCAATATGTCAAATATCATTACCCATCGTTTGAAGTACTTCACATCGTCAATGTATCACTTAATGCTACTTAGTTTTTAAATTATTTTTTTTTATCTGCACTCCATGTCCACTGCAGCACCATTCAAATTATGCTATAGGCTTGTAAAACCTGTTTGAATAGACTTTGGAAGTTATATTCCTTACTCTACCATCACTGACCACTTTCTTTTACACTTGCATTGGATATAATTTAAATTTAATGAGATTTCTACGTGGAAAGACTATGAGCTAAATCATTATAATGAATGAGATTTCTTTCCTATATTGTGCATACCCCTTGCTTATTTTGAGTGTATCTTTAATAAAAAGCATCAGGACGTATTTGAAGAGTTGCAGAAGACATAGAAATAAGTGCAAGGATCGAGAACACTAAAAAAAGCATCCCTGTGGAGCGAATCAAGGAGAATATATGAAGGAGGGACTCATATTTACTTTGATATAAATTCTACACTAATCTATAATCTCTCCCATTCGATATGAATTTGTGTTTGCAAGCCATCTACACAATGTTTACCTATATCCTACCAAAGTAATTTCTCTTTCTCTCTCTTTTTCTCTGTCTCTCACACACACATGAACACACACACACACGAATAACAAAAAGAATACAAGATTGTAGAAATTGGGCATATTGCATGGAGAGAGAGTACAAAGGAAAAAGTATATGCAGTGGTTCAAAAAATCTTTGTAAGAAAGAAATAAACTGGAAGGGAGTTCAGAGTAAAAAGACACAATAAAATAAATAAAATTTGCTAAATATTTTGTTCACTGACTAAAACAGGTTGTCTATCTGGACATTAAAAGATAACACAAAAGAATAATTTTTTGCTATAAATGCAAGCACTATAATGGGTTTCTGGGCCTAGGTATTTCTAATATTCAGACCATTTTCCTTCAAAGTATATTGTATTTCAAATTATTTATTTTAATTTTTAAATAATTGCCAAGCACTTTCTATGTCATTTCATTTTTATGGTTAAAATTTTTGTAAGAGTTGAGGCATTCAATTCATTTTATCTGAATTTATTTTATTTGAAATTATCTATATTTTTTGAGAAGATATTTTTCCTAAATATACTGAAGTACTTGGTATACTTAGCATAAATTCAATTAAAAGGAAAGATAACACAATTTCATTTTTAATTGAAATCTATAAATAACTTTGGTCCAAATATTTTCACAGGTATAGATTTGTTATGGATTCTTCTCCTAAATTCAGAATATCTTTCTTTGGCAAATACTTTTTATAAGACAAAACATATCAATTAAATTATTATTTATGTATCATTGAATATGTTGCAAAATGTAGATGCTACAAAATTGTTTAATTTGTCATTTTCATTTATTCAAAGATTCTGAATTGGCCCATAAAGGCATTTTTCCCACATGTAAATATATTCAAAAGTTTATTTAGATAATTTTCAAATTATGTAATTTCTCATCATTAAAATGGTTTAGATTTATCTTTCCTTTGGGGATGAATGCAAACAGCTTCTTGCTTTCATGTTTGTTCTCAGCAACATGTAATTGCAATTCACTGCAAAGTTTCAAAAAGTTGAATACTTTGTAGCTCCATATGATACTTTGGAAAAAATGCAAGTAAATAAACACAACATTATCAGATTTATTAATAAAATCACTGAATACCATTATGGGTCAAAATTTCTTCAAAGGTCAGGCCAGTTGCGGTGGCTAACGTCTGTAATCCTAGCACTCTGGGAGGCCGAGGCGGGAGGATTGCTTTGAGCTCAGGAGTTCGAGACCAGACTGAGCAAAAGCGAGACCCCTTCTCTACTCAAAATAGAAAGAAATTAGCTGGACAACTAAAAGTATATAGAAAAAATTAGCCAGGCATGGTGGCACATGCCTGTAGTCCCAGCTACTCGTGAGGCTGAGGCAGAAGGACTGCTTGAGCCCAGGAGTTTGAGGTTGCTGTGAGCTAGGCTGATGCCACAGCACTCTAGCCTGGGCAACAGAATGAGATTCTGTCTCCAAAAAAAAAAAAAAAAAAAAAAAGAGGTAGAACTTAATTCTCCTTCTCACAAATGTGTGCCAGACTCGGTGAATCACTTCTAACAGAACATGGCATAATGGAGTGTGTGACATTGCCACTTCCATCTCTCTCTCTCGGGTCACCTGCTCTCGGGGAAGTGAGCTGCCATGTTGTGAGGATACTCAAGCAGCCTGTGGACAGGCCCCCGTGGGCAAGAACTGAGGTGTCTCACCTACGACTAGCATCAACTTGCTAACCATGTGAGTCAGCCTCCTTGATTGGATGTTGTGGGTTCTCCAGCCCTAGTCAAGCCTTCAGATGACAGCAGCCCCAATCAACATCTTGACTGCAATCTCTTGAAAGACCTTGGGCCAGGACCACCCAGACAAGCTGCTCCCAAATTCCTGACCCACAGAAACCATGCAGATAATTAATGTTTATTGTTGTTCTTTTTTTAATTTTTTTTTTTTTTTTTGAGGCAGAGTCTCACTCTGTTGCCCAGGCTAGAGTGTCATGGTGTCAGCCTAGCTCACAGCAACCTCAAATTCCAGGGCTCAGGAGATCCTCCTGCCTCAGCCTCCCGAGTACCTGGAGCTACAGGCATGTGCCACCATGCCGAGCTAATTTTTTTTATTTTTCAGCAGAGATGAGGTCTCACTCTTACTCAGGCTGGTCTTGAACTCCTGAGCTCAAACGATCCTCCTGCCTCAGCCTCCCTGAGTGCTAGGATTACAGGCGTGAGCCACTGCATCCGCCATATTGTTTTTCTAAGCCACTAATTTCTGGGGTAATTTGTTACACAGTGATAGATAACTGATACGGCTTGCCACCATGCAAAGTTTTGACAACACAGGAACAAAAACAATATACTATCTACCATAATGAAGCCTACTGTCTACTGTGGAGATAGAGTCTGGTAAAACCAACAACAAAGCCATGTGATTAATGCTACAATAGAGGTGTATCAGTCAGGATGAGCATGAGTATGCTGCAGTAACATGCAAACCTAAAAACCTCAGTGGTTTAAAATAACACAGTTCATTTTTCACTCGATTTGTGTGTTGATTGTGGGTTGGCAGGGAGTTCCTCCAGGACCTGGATCACAGAGCAGCTACCATCTGGCTTACTTTTGGCTGCCATAGCAGAAATAAAGAAAAAATGGCAAATTGCAACTGCCTCTTAAAGTTTCCACCTAGAAGTTACATGAGTCAATTGCACTGATATTTCATTGCCCAAAAGCAAGTCATTTGATAGTGCCAAAGTTTAGGAGAAGCAGGGACATTATGATCCTACCATGTTCCCAGAGAAGGGGAAAATAAAATGTTTGTGAACGTCCCCAGTGATGACCATACATGTTCCAGGCACTATGAAAACACAGAAAAGAGCACCTAATTCTCCCTAGAGTAGAAAGCCCTAAAGATGGCTTTCCAGAGGAACGAAAGAAGAGTTTGTTAACCAGTCAAGGATGGAACAGCATTCAAGATAGAGGATATAGAACACAAAAGGCTGATTTGCACAAGAAAATATCATATCCTAGAGAACCACAGGGAGCAGAAGTTCAGGGCGTGGGGATGATAAGGTACTACATGCAGTGCTAAAGTTTGTGCTTTGATGACCAATAGTGTCTCCCAATGAGGACATTTGGAGTGTGACGATTCATGTGTGGAACTGTTTAATGCATTGCAGGGTATTTAGCACTGGGCACCAGACTTCTCAATGCCCATAGCACCCACAGTAATTACAACATTCCCGGCTTCCATACCCATTCTGAACACCCCCAGAGCTGGGAGGACCTCTGCCCCCTGTTGAGAACCATTGGTAAGTAGGAAAATCTGTTTTTCTTCTAAGACACATAAAGTATAAGCAGATTTTGACAAAACCTAAGAAATACAAATAAGAAATAAATCACTGCAATAAACAATGATTGCCACAAAATTTAAACTCTACAACAGTAACAGCTGGTTACTATGGTACCAAGATATTAGGTGGCAGAGTACGTGCATTTATATCACACCCCTTTAACTCTGCCTCTCAAGAAAGGATTGCTTTCTCTGATTTCAAGAAGAATACAAGTAACTGAAGGTAAAGGATTAGGGATACCTTTGAATCCACTGTAATTTATTTCTTTTTAAGTAGACAGCATTAAGTTTAGTATTTGAATAACGTTTTCTAACACAGCTTAACAATGTTTGTAACACACCACTGCTAACTGCTAATATAGAATTTAAACAGGGGTGTGAATTTATCACATTTGCAGGTTTCGAAGATCATTCTGGTAGCTTGGAGTAAGGCAAGACTGGTTTAGACTTTTGCAGAAGTCCAAACAACTGATAATGAGGACTGGGGAGCAGAGTAAAAGTGACGGATTTAAATTATCTTTATGGAGGAGCTATCAACAAGATTTGCTGCCCACTAACTTTATAAAAGCTGAGAAAGGGGGAGGAGAGGAGACTCAGGGCAAGGTATCAGCCATAATATGTAAACAGAGGACAAGAACAAAGAACATAATGGAGACATAAAGTTTAAAAATGTGTATTTACAACAACTAATACAGTGAATGAGCTTGTTCCCCAGATCCTGTCTGCAAAACCCTAGTCCTGCAAAACATCCTTCCTAAAAATGGTTCTATGATCAAGTACGTTTGAGAAATACAATTTCACACTTTCCCCACTTAGAGATTTAGTCTACATATTAGTGTGTTAATATAAGCTATTTTACAGAAAAGAAACAAGTTTAAACTTTATTTAATCCACAGCATCCCATAGGTATTTGGTCTCAGAACCCTCTTTATTCGAAAAGTCCATTAAGACCCTATAGAACCAGTGGTTCTGGGGAACACACACTATGGGAAGCAGCATTTTAATATTTACGTAGAACGCTTACAATTCAGTAAAAGACAAACAACCCGATTTAAAAAATGGACAAAGGACTTAAACAGACATTTCTCCAAAGAAGAAGAGAAATGCAAATCAAAACCACAATAAGCTACTACTTAACATGCATGAGGAAGTCTAACATCAAAAACAGAAAATCACAAGTGTTCGAGAAAATATGGAGAAATCGACTCTTTGTGCGTTGCTGGTGAAAATGTACACTGACTGGTGCAGCTACTGCAGGGAAGGGCACGGTGGTTCCCCAAACAGAATTACCATATGATCGGCCATTCTACTTCTGGGCATGTGCTCAAAAGAATTGAGAGCAGGGCCTCAAACATGCTGGTATACCGATATTCATAACAGCCGAAAGGTGGAAACAATCCAAATGACCATTGATGGGCGAATGGATAAACACAATGTATATACACACACAATGAGATACTATTCAGCCTTTAAAAAGAAGGGTCTGACACATGCTACAACACAGATGAACCTTGAAGACATTACGCTATGTGAAACAAGCCAGTCACAAACAGGCACGTACTGTATGATTCCGCTTACATGAGGTTCCTAGAGTAGTCAAAATCATAAAGGCAGAAGGTAGAACCATGGTTGCCAGCGGCTGGGGGAGGGGGCACTGGGGCGTTGTTATTTAATAGGTATGGAGTTTCAGGTTTGCAAGATTAAAAAGACCTGGAGATTGGTTGTACAACAATATGAATATACTCAAAACTGCTGAACTGGATACTCAGAAATGGTGAAGATGGTAGATTTTATGTTATGGATATTTCAAAATTAAAAAATAACTAACATCAGAGAACATTTGAGACCCCTGAAATTTGAGGCCTAGGCAAATATTTGACTACATTTGAATTCCAGCTGATTTCTTTAGCTCGATCTATCGCCCCATTTTCCAGATGCATTTTATCTTCCATTGCAGTGTTTCTCAGCCCAGCTCCTTAGAACCTGGAGAGGAAGGCAGGCGCAGTGGCTCACACCTGTAATCCCAGCACTTTGGGAAGCTGAGGTAGGAAGATCGCTTGAGATCAGGAATTCAAGACCAGCCTGGGCAACATAGTAAGACCCTGTCTCTACACAAAAGTTTTTTTAAAAAAATTAACTGAGTGTGGTAGCATGTACCTATAACCCTAGCTACCCAGGAGGCTGAGGCAGGAGGATCCCTTGAGCCCAGGAATTGGAGGTTACAGTAAGCCATGATCAACCCACTGTACTCAGCCTGGGTGCCATGACAGAGCAAGACCCTGTCCCAAAAAAAAAAAAAAAAAAAATAGAATCACCTGGGAAGAGTTTTGGAGGGTTTTTTGTTTGATCTTTTTAATACTATTTCCTCTCAACTCCCCCTGACCTCAAAATTTTTTTATATAGTTAGCCTGGCATTGAGCAAGTAGTTTTCTTCAATCCCAGGTAATTTAACATACAGCCAGGATGAAAAGCACTCTTGTCATTTAACACCATAGCTCACCGACAACCTCCCAGGGGCCGAGCAAGCACCATGCCAAACTCTTTATGTGCATTTTCTCCCTTGAGCTCCCAACAGCTCTAGGAGGGTCCTCACTGCCCAGGTAAGGAACCCAAGGCTCAGAAGGGTTATAGTTGCCCACGGCAGCTTAGCAAGTAGATTGGAAACACAGGCTTTGAGCCAGGTTTAATTATAAATCCAGTGTTCTTCCCCCGAGATTGCTGCTGGGGAAAGAAAATCCACCCGTGGTTCTGTAGACACTGAAGTAACCCTGGGTCGGTGTCTTAACTCTCATCAGCACAGTGGGGAAGGATGTCATACAGAAATGCCCCTAAGGAGCCTCTTGGCCAGTCTGTCTGGAGAAGACGGTTTAGGTATCTAATTTTTCATAACAAGTCAACATTCACTGCTTAATATTAACGTATGACCAAGATCTGGTGCTTATAATCAATGTTCTTTAAATCTAATTACTTTGTCAAAACTGAAGATGTAACACATTGATTTATTTGTCCACGCATAACTATTAAAATGGAGAAATTAGGTAGACAGAAAATCTCTTGGAAATTGCTGTGAGCCAAAGTAGATTCCAGCTCCCCTAGGAAGCCCATCTTTGCTTAGCCACTGTAGAAATGGACCCGCTAACCTTACATTCATAATCCCTATGGCAGGTCTTTTATTAAATGCCCTGGTTCTTACAGCTGCCTATATCCTCTTATTTCTTATAATCAAGGCAGAGATATAAAAAGCAAAGTGAAAAATTTAGCTTTTGAATTTGCCATTTTATTGATTCTAAGTACTGTACTCATTGCTTTATTTTAATTTACACTTTCAGTCTTTATTTTTATAAATGCCCATTCTTTAAATAGATTCATTTACGTTAAAATAGTTAAGGCATATGGTAATTTTAAAAGTAATAGTACAGAAGGGCGTACAATAAAAGTAATATTTTTATGTCACATATCGTTTACCCCCAAAGGCAACCATTTTAAACCATTTTATTTCCAATTCTTCTGGTGATTACCACCATACAATTTATGGATTTTTCTTCATCCTCTCTCTATAGCCACTTTTCTCTCAATTAGAGGCATAAAAAATCCACACATTAAAGTAGAATATGGACTTAAACTTTTTAAGAATACTATTTCTAGTTTATAGGTGAAATTTTCTCATCTCCCTATAATTTAAAGGCACACAGGAAAGTAACTTTTGCTATCATTTCTTTTCATTTTTAAAGTAAAATATTTAAAAAGAAATGTTTACACACTAAAAGTATATTTTTCTATGTTCCCTATGGCAGAGTAGCTACCTGTTCAATATTCATTCTCTCTTCTTCTTTTATTAGTTTTAGTTCACCTGCCCTAAAACTATATTTCCCAGCCTCCCTTGCAGCTTTGTATGGTCATGTGACTTTCTGACCAATAGGATGTGATGTGAAATCATGTATGCCAATTCAAGTTATATCTTTAAAAGCTACAGGTGAAACTTCCCTAGTCATTCCCTTTAGTGACTTAAGGATTAAAGGTGGGGCCTTAATCCCATATGAGTAGTGTTCTTTTTTTTTTTTTTTGAGACAGAGTCTCACTCTCTTGCCTGGGCTAGAGTGCCGTGGCATCAGCCTAGCTCACAGCAACCTTGAACTCCTGGGCCCAAGTGATCCTTCTGCCTCAGCCTCCCAAGTAGCTGGGGCTACAGGCATGTGCCACCATGCCTGGCTAATATTTTTTTCCTATTTTCAGTTGTTTGGCTAATTTCTTTCTATTTATAGCAGAGATGGGGTCTCGCTCTTGCTCAGGCTAGTCTCAAACTCCTGAGCTCAAGCAATCCTCCCAGCTCAGCCTCCCAGAGTGCTAGGATTACAGGCGTGAGCCACCCTGCCTGGCCAGTAGTGTTCTTATAAGAAGAGGAAGAGACACCAGAGATCTCTGCACATTCAAGCACAGAGCAAAGGCCACGTGAGGTCACAACAAGAAAGTAGCTTGTCTACAAGCCAGGAAGAGAGCCCTCACCAGAAACTGCATTTGTCAGCAGCTTGATCATGGACTTCCAGCCTCCAGAACTATGAGAAAATAAATATCTGTAGTTTAAACCACCCAGTCTGTGGTGTTTTGTGATGTAGCCCTGGGAGGGCTGTCATGTGTCACTTAACAACAAAGATGACGGAGATACATTCTCAGAGATGCATGGTTAGGTGATCTTGTCATTGTGCAAACATCATCACGTGTACTTACACAAACCTAGATGGGTATAGCCTACTGCTCCTAGGCTACGAACCTGCACGGCATGGGTCTGGGCTGAGAACTGTAGGCAGTTGTAACACAATGGGAAGCATTTGTGCATCTAAACAAAAAGATACAGTCAAAATACAGTATTATAATCTTACGGGACCTCTGTTGTATACGCAGTCTGTCATTGACCAAAACATCACTATGTGGCAGATGACTGCATATCAATCAAAGACTGATTACATAAATTGCATGATATTCATACAACTCAACACCATGGACCTTTAAGAAGGAACAAGTGCTAGTTTCACATCATGGAAAGATGTCCCAACTATCTTGTGTGACAAAAACAAGTTGTCCATGCAGGCAGAGCATGATCCCACTGAAAAGCACAGTGCTGTATTAGCTCGTGCAGACTTTTCAAGTCTGCAGAGACAGTGGTTATAAGGAGGAAAACAAGAGTAATGGGAAGAAAGATACTGGGAGAGGTTTCATTTTTTAAATTATACAGGATTGCAATTCTTACATTTCGAGACAAAGCAAAGCTGTTTATAGTTAATTTATAAATATATACATTTAAAAAAAAAACCAACAAATGTATGTTGACCGAGAATTTCTCAAACTTCAGAGGTCATTAACACCCCATGAGTTTGCCAGGAAATCCAAATTTTTGTAGCTCTTAGAGTTACTTTATTCCTAGAGCCTGGGTTTTATGTAAGTGAGAATCCTATACGATAGAAACTTGCCCTTTCTCTCTCCCAATCTCTATAAAAAATTTCATATGTGCATTAAATTTTACAATGAACATCCATATGCCTGCAATATAGATTCTATAATATTTTATTATTCTTGCTTTATCATATATCAATCCATCCCTCCATTCATCAATCCATCTTGTTTGTGTATTTCAAAGTAAATTGCAGGCATGAGTATACTTCCCCCTAAATATTTCCATATGCATAGCCTGAAACATGCTTTTAAGGAGATAAATAATAAAAAAGGAAATTTTCACACACCAGAAGACCACACACTTCATGTTAGACAACCAAAGAGAGGAACTTGGAAAGAAAAGGTGAGGAAGAGGTAAGCTTCAAAAGCACTAATTAGATGTTTTTTTTTTTTTTTTTTTTGCTACCATGGTCTAGCTTTCCCCAAGAAAGAGCAGTAAAGCACCACACCTCACAAGCCAAACACCAATATGTTTGTCATTAGTCAAAACTGCAGTTAAAAAAAAATCAAAGAGAAAATAAGGTTCTGGACACATTTGTTGCTGTGAGCATTCTCCAAGAGGAGCTGATGTCTCAAACTGGGAGGTTTTGCCTAGGTTGGCTCAAAGCCTTTCGCTTCTGGGAAGACAACACCAGCCAGAACATCCTTTCAAGTGCTTCAGATATGGTCTGTTGCTGTTTTCCTACAAATATTTGCATGTTGATATCATTGAACGTTCTCAACTTTTTTCAAGTGGTGTTTTAACTGCAGAAACACCTAACTCCAGACAGCCCAAGACGACTTTGATGTAACATACAAGGTACCAAGTTTCCCCCCCTGACCGGAGAGGTTTATTTATTCATTTGCAAGGTATTCCCAGATCTTTCCATTTGTAATTGGCAGGTAACCTAGTAGGATTTCAAAGCCATGCAAACCACCATCCCTTTGATAGAAGGGCCTGCCCAAAAGCCTGGTTTGTGGGAAAGCAAAGCAACACACTCCTCTTCCTGAACCAGAGATAACATTTGCTCCTGATTTACCGAGTGTGCCCAGCATAGCGCGGCCTGCAGTTGTACTTAGGACTATAACTGCTCAAATTATTTGCTATGACGGTGCCATTCTGTGGTGCCCATCAAAACTGGAATAGCTGAGTATCTCAGTCTCCACTCAAGAGTGTGACACTTACGTGAAATCCCATGGCAATTTTGTTTCCAGGGAAGTGGGTGCTTCCTTGATAATGGAAACACATAATATGCCAAATTTTAAGACTGCTAAAAAGAAAAAAACAATCTTGAATAAAGCACTATTTATTGAAATAAAACACTACTAGAACATCTGCCGCAAAGGTTAAAAAATCATTAGATTTTATTCTTTTCCTCCCTGGCCAGGATGCTCCTCTGTCTCACCAATGACAAACTACAGATGATGCCTCTAAGTGCTACCCAGGTAACCCACAATTCTGAAGTGCTTGTGTTCTGTGCTCTGTTAAGAAAGAGGAGAATCAAAGGGAGAAAAGCGGCTTACATGTCTTGAACATATCTGTTCTAACTTACATTCTCATTTTTGTTCCTATTTAAAATTCAGGAATAAATCAAGAGCTAAATCCACTAAGACTTTAAATGGCCCTCATGGAGAGGAATAAATGACATTACATTTATCTGTTGAGAACATCAGCGGAAAACTAATTTGAGAAAGAAAAGACTAATTAATAAGAGCAGAAATGACTACTTAACTTCCTTTGATCTTAGAAATGACTCAATGGTAAAATAACCACTCCATTTTATTAGGTACGATAAAACCGGGAGGGCAGAGGAGGAGGAAGCAAATAAAGTACTGCCCTTAACAGACAGGGCAAGTTCACTGCCGCGGGAACTCCACCCCGCCTGGGTTTCTGGGGAGAACTCAGGGTCCTTCGTGGGACCTGTGGGACAGCCCGTTTGCAAGCTTTACCTTGATGACAGGTACGGAAATCGTGTGCTCTGAGAACCCTAGCTGCCCACCGTGGATCAGTTAAGCTCTGGAGGGAAACATGCCTAAAACGCCGGCCTGAGAACTGTGTGCACATCTGAGAAGGAGCCATTAGTCCCTGCCCTCAAAGTCCTTCCAATCTAATTGCAAAGCCTGAGTCAACTCACCTATAAACCAAAGCAGAAAATAAAAGAGCGCAGGCTCCAGGCTGCATTACAGCCTACCTTGTCCTGTGTCTGTCCTTGGCGATCCGTTTTTGCATCCCTTGCTGCCTTTCTTGGAAGTTTTGACCACTAAACGGTTCGGATTCCAGTGGTTTGTGAGTGTATGTCTATTTGCTGAGCAAACACAGATATTATATATTTAATGGTTAAATATATGAAATATATGAAATGCAGATTAAATATCTATCTATCTATTGTTTCTCTTTAAGGCCATCTCAAAAAAATAAAATAAACCAAAGCAACACAGTTGGAAAAGAAGAACGTAGAACACAGAGAAGCAATGAGAACAGAAGGTCCAGGAAGTTTTAGGATTCCAGGGAAGAGGGAATAAATCTCTGGATTCTGAAGGCTAAGAAATTAGGAGTCCAGATTAAGTTTAGCCTGATCTGCAAGGAGCAGGCAACTAACTGAGAACTGACGTCTGGATTGCTCATCCAATGCCCCCAGCTTACTCGGAAAAAGTTTACCTATACTTTTACAATGGAGACTGAACGACATAATTACAGGGTCTGAATCTCCAAAGTTCCATCCCCACAGAACGTATTATTTGCCTATCATAAAATGGCTTTGTCAATAGAAAGGCTTGCATAAAATTGCTATAAATTCTGTAATGGCCCAATTATGTCTTGCCCACTTTTGTTGTTGTACCCAGGACTTAGCAAAATGCCTGGTCCTTGGGAAGTGCCAGATTAAGAAGGTCAAAGGAATTGTCCTTGAGATGGTAAAAGCAAACTCCGTAACTGAACTTGAAAACCACACAAAGGAACCAACAATTTTACATAAACTAAACTAGGTATACGCCTAGGGTTATTTGACTTTATTGATTTTTAAAAAGAAAGAATAAATCACACAAGAGATTTTACTGACCTGAAATTTCTTTGCATGGGAACCTGACTTAGAGAAGGCATCAGCACACTAAAAGGCCCTTAGAGAATTAGTTCTGTGGAATATTAATAACTCAAAGTACCAAGAAGAAAAGCAACAGATACCGGGCACTTATTGTATCATTCCCATTTTACAGACAGGAAGACTGAAGTGTAAACAGCTTGAGGAACTCATCCAAAGACCCAGAGCAACTAAGAGCCAACCTACTGCAAACCCATACTCTCAAAGCTTATACAGATTACTTTCTCCAAAAATCTTGCCACAAACACACCCTCACTAATAACTTGAATCACAGCATTTATTCCCAGAATGGCCTTAAAGAGGCCCCTTCTAAGAATAATTCTCTTGTCCTTGTATTAGTAGGATTCCACTCAGCTGAGAGTGACAGCAAATCCAAAATAACAGTGGCTTACCTCACATAAGTGAAGTCCAAAGGCGGGCAGTGCAGGGCCGGCAAGGCAGCTTCAGGAAGGTACTCAAGATCCCTCTATCTTGCTGCTCTACCATCCTCACTGCACAAGATGGCTGCTGAACTCCAGGCATCATGTCCACAGTCCATCAGCTGGAAATAGGAACACAATAAGCTGAGAGTTATAATAGTTTCTGGAAATCACACATTTACATCCATCATATGACCATGCCTAGCTGCAAGGGAGACTGGGAAATGCAGCCTTTCTTCTAGGTGGCCATGTGTCCAGCTAAAACCCAGAGATTCTTGCTAAGGGATAAAGATACTGGCGTAATATAATATCTAGCAGTCTCTGTGACGAGCATGTGTCTAACATATCATAAGTCAACATGAGGACAGTGTGGCTGGGAAGCTTGGCACCAGCCACCAACAGAACTGATGTGAACATATTAACTCATAGTCATCATTTGGCTCCTAATAGCTGTTCTGCTGATTAAAACAAAAAGTTCTTTCTAAATGAGATCAAAAGTCTTGTGGAGTTTTTTTTTTTTTTTTAAGTTTCTCCTTCCTTTATATTTGGGACAATGCCCATTAAACTACACAAGAAGGGTTTTCTTGCCTGCAGCCCTCCCATCCAAGCACGTGTTGAGAACTCGCGATGTCCCAGACACAAGCCTGGCACCGGGTGCCGCCAGGAGCCACGACAGAAAAGGGAAGTCCAGGGGCCATGAGAGCACAGGCCAGGGGCCCTGATTCATCCCTCTGGAGTCGTCTAAGAGGGGTCCCAGAGGTCAGGTATTCACGCTGAGCCCTGCATAGTAAAGACTCTTTACTAGGCCCAGAGTCACCAGCCAAGGGCATCTGGAAAGCGTTCTCAAACCGAGTTCCCACGCAATGCAGTGTACACTTTTTTCTTCCACCAACAGTCTCCAAGAACTTCCAATTCCATGCCCCTCAAACAGGCTTCTGAGAAAGCGGATGTCACCTGCATCCTGCAGGCTGAGGAGACCAGCAGGGGAAGTTCCATAATCGGACACGAGCACCCAGGCAATGACGCGCGAGCCGGCTTAGGACACCGACTCGGTCTGCCCTTCCCATTAATCCTGACAGCATTTGCATAAAGCCACGGAGACAGAGAGACGACCATAGCAGATGATATCAGAGCGGACAGCTTCACAGTGGGAGGCTTGATTCAGAGGCTGCTCGGTGACATAAATTTAAAAGCCCAGGCCCTCAAGCAACGTTTTAGCCTGGGCTCTTTTCCCCTTAATTACAAAATAAACTAAAGCAAAGAAGGTCTCTGCTCTCCTGAGGCTGCCCTGAAACGCATACAGTTTCCAAGTCAATATTATCTCCGTTGCACCAGATCAATACATAGACCCTTTGGCTCGTGATGTCACTGCTGCCTCCCTCACCGAAGGTTAGGGGGATGGGGACGGAGCCGGAGCCCCCTCTCAGGAGCGTCAGGCTTCCTTCACCTACAAAAAGAATAAAACCAGAGGGATTCGGAGTCGGTGCCAGGTTACCCAGCCATGGGCAGGCAGCTGCATGTGACGGGCCTTAGGGAGGCTGCCCTAGCCAGAGGCAGAAGTTGCCTGCTAAACAGAGCTACTCCAAGTGTGGTCCCCAGCGCGGCAGCGTCGCACAGAAGCCTGTTGGAAATGCAGTCGCAGGCTCTGCCCCAGATCTGCTTAGTCGGGATCTGCATTTTAACCAGCTGGTTGGGGGTGGGGGAGGATTTGCACACACACACACACAGGAAGCTTGAAGAAGAGTATTGTGCTAAAATATCGATTAAACAAAAAGCATAAGCAGGAGCAAGTTCCATAGACAGGAAATGCAGGCTGATCTGCTTTGGAAGGAGCTCTTGATTAAAATGACCAGAAAGCTAAGTCTCCTAAGGCAGGAAACCTTAAGAATCCCAGAAGAAGATGTTGGGAAGACCCTTTCAGACATCGGCCTAGGCAAAGAATTTTTGAAGACGACCCCCAAAGCAATCACCACAACAACAAAAATAAATAAATGGGATCTGATCAAATTAAAAAGCTTTTGCCCAGCCAAGGAAACTATCATTAGAGCCAATAGACAGCCTACAGAATGGAAGAAAATATTTGCTCTCTACACATTTGATAAAGGGCTGATAACAATAATCTAGAACTTAAAAAAATATCAACAAGAAAAAAATCAAACAACCCCATCAATAAATGGGCAATGGAAACAAACAGAAACTTTTCAAGAGAAGACAGAATAATGGCCAGCAAACATATAGAAAAATGCTGAACATCTCTAATCATCAGAGAAAAGCAAATCAAAACCACAATGAGATATAACCTAACCCCAGTGAGATTGGCCTCTATCAAAAAGTCCCAAAACGACAAATGCTGGTGAGGATGCAGACAGACAGGAACACTCTTACACTGCTGGTGGCACTGCAAATTAGTGCAACCTCTGTGGAAAAGAATTTGGAGATACCTCAAAGAGCTAAAAATAGAAATACCATTTGATCCAGCAATAGCACTATTAGGCATCTACCCAAACGAGCAGAAGACATTCTATAATAAAGACATCTGCACCCAAATGTTTATGGCAGCACAATTCACTATTGCTAGGTCATGGAAACAACCCAAGTGCCCATCAATTCATGAGTGGATTATTAAAATTTGGTATACAGTGGAATATTACTCAATTATAAGAAACGACAGTGAGCTAGCACCGCTTATATTTTCCTGGATTGAGCTTGAGCCCATTATTCGAAGTGAGGTATCACAAGATCAGAAGAATGGGCCCCACTTGTACTCGCCATCAAATTGGTACTGACTGATTAACACTATGGTGCTCACATGGTAGTAATATTCTCCAAGGATTGGGGGTGGGGGTGGTAAACTCACAACTAAAGGACCCGGCGAGCATTGTAGAGGGGAAGGGCATGCCTCTAACCCTCGCTAGGGAGAGGCAAAGACATAAAAGGTAACCAAAATGTTTGCACCCTCATAATACCCTGAAATAAAAAAAAAAAAAAGAAAGAAAGCTAAGTTTCAAACTAGTCCCCATTCACTGGCCTAACACAGGGAAACAAGACCAAACCCGTGTGTAGGCCATCAGTGACGAGTTGGTGTGGGCGTCGTGATGGTCGCTTTGGGGAACGTGTTCAGATTCAGATGTCACGGGCCTGTCGCCTGTCACTCTGACTCAGTGGGCTGCGGCAAAGCCCAGAAACCCGCACGGTTTAACCAGCTCCCCGGGTGACTCTGACAAAGACGGTCACGAAGCACACTACAATAAACACCACACCGTGAAACAATCGCCCCGTGCAATCACGGGAAAATGATGCTTTTGTTAGAAGAGCTGCTCCCTAGAGACAGCGGGACTCTTGGGACGAAGCTGGCAAGAAGTAAGCCGTGTCTCCTAAATGTATTCCACACACGCGAATGTCTGCGTGTGTTAAGCGGTGTAGCAACCAGCCAGGAATGTGGGATTCCCAGGTGGTGGTGGGGTGTTTATAAGTGGCTTATTTGGACTAGACTCTCCCTAATGAGAACAAGAGAGGTGTCTAAAGCACAGCTGGTGAAGTTAATTGGTGGGAATGTTTGGAGCTCTGGGGTTCATGGGCTGGGTGGGGAGTTCTGTTTAGTCTAAGATGACAACACGCATTCCGTGGTAGATTCCGCCTGAAGGTGAGTAGTCGAATCTACATTAACTCTTAGTGGTTTAGGTGAGACAGGTTCTTATAGATATAACTCCTTCAACGTAGAGTTAGGCAAGACTCCAGAGAGCTCCTGGTTCTCGCCAGCCTCTAGCCCACGACCACCTGTGTCAGAGTCACCCGGGCGACTCGTTGACATCCCCGTGCCAGGATGACTATAGAACTTCGAGAGCAGGCCCCTAGAATTCACGGGTTTTTGGAAGCTCTATGTGGTTCTGGTGATTGGCAGGTGTGTGAACCACAAAAATTTTATCTTCTAGATGAGAAAAAAAAAATGGCATGCCCACGGTCCCCAGCCCTGACTTCCTACCCAGTGCCTAGTCAGGGGCGCTGTTAACCACCCAGAAAACCGCCTCTGCCCCTAGGGGTGGCCTCAGCAAGCAGGGAAGCAGAAGCACCAGTGTGAGGGGGCTTTGTGCCAATCATGAGCCGATGCCCTCCTTGTTTTTACTCTTACAACTCCCTTCCGCCACCGAGTCTGTGGCACGTCCTTGAAATGCAGCAGGTTATACAATCTAGTGTCTCGGGCCTTATCCCACTGTGGCTCCACAAGCAAGAGTGAGCCCTCGTGCAAAGAGCTGATGTTTGCCCACATCTGTTTGGGATTATGCACAGTGTTTAGTATGAGGGGAAACAGCAATAAAATTGACACAGGCATTATCACAGTGCCTTCCTAAATTCCGGCCTAGAAAGGAACACACACGTCTATTTTAAAACTTACAAAATCAGGGCCGGGCTCAGTGGCTCACGCCTGTAATCCTAGCACTCTGGGAGGCCGAGGCTGGCGGATCGCTCAAGGTCAGGAGTTCGAAACCAGCCTGAGCAAGAGCGAGACCCCCATCTCTACTAAAAATAGAAAGAAATTAATTGGCCAACTGAAACTATATAGAAAAAATTAGCCGGGCATAGTGGCGCATGCCTGTAGCCCCAGCTACTCGGGAGGCTGAGGCAGAAGGATCTCTGGAGCCCAGGAGTTCGAGGTTGCTGTGAGCTGGGCTGATGCCACGGCACTCTAGCCCGGGCAAGAGAGTGAGACTCTGTCTCAAAAAAAAAAAAATTAAAAAAATTAAAACTTACAAAATCAATGTGTTTAACATGCTACCATTTGTGTGCAAATAAAAATTATACATGCATATCAATACCTGTTATCATTTGCATAAAATTCCTCCTAAGTTTCACAACAAACTAGAAGCCTGGCTTTTCACCAGATAGCCTTTAATACCTGTAAAGTTTTGAACCATGACATTGAATTGCCCACCTAAATCATTAAATTCACTTTTGCTTGCAAGAAAGGATTACATTACACGTTACAAAGTTTGTAGTTGACTTACGGCATAAGGCTTACCTGGAATCTTCCGGTTCTTAATCGAACGAGGCCCTGCGACTCCGTGGGGCCGGCCCCAACACTCCCATTTGTACCCACTGCTCATAGCAGAGAGCTGGGTTGGTTCATAGGGTGTGATCTACCTTGGTGGGTACGGGCGTTAAATATCTCCACCCACCTGCACCCTGTTCACCACTCACCAGCTTGCGCTGCAGAGGATTTAGTTCTCCGAAATAACTTCAAACTTATGGCCAACCAAGTCAGTAAGAAGAAGGGCCGATTGTAACATAGCAGCCTGCCTACCGTCATCACTTACATCCAGACACCAGCCAGTGGCCACCAAGTAACTCTCAAACCTTCACCCCACGGCTGAGTGAACGCTCAAGGTCCCGCCAGGAGGACTTATGGGAATGAAACGAAACCCTTGTGTTGTTTTCCTACATCATTCTTCTTCCAGGTGAAACTGCTGACCTATCCCCACTTTAAACAAAAAAATAAGAGGTATACTGTTTAGAGCAGATTTTCAAAAGGCTTTGTAACCCCCAGAGCTTTAAGCATCACGGAGCCTGGCAGCGTGTTTCTCCACAGGGAGCCCTGCGGCTTTCCATACAGAACCACCCGCAGCCCCCCACTTTGAAAATGCACATTCCAATCCCTGCCTGCCGTTGTCACATCAGAATATCTGGAGGCCTAGCAATGAATCCACCTGTATATAACACAAGCCGTTCCCCTGCTCGCTAACCCATGACAGTCACTGATCTAAGAAGCACCTGGAAGCCGCAGTGAGAACTCATGCTGAGTCCTGCGAAGGTTGTCAGTCAGAAGGGAGTCACTCACAGTAAGAAAACCTTAACAAATAAATAGAGTCAGAGAAAGCCAGGAAAAGAGCGTTCTCACAATTACATGCCTGGTAATGAAAAAGACAAAAACCACAACCTTGCACAAAGACCATCGCAACCTTATGCAAAAAATAACTTCTGCAAGGCCATCAGCCGAGCAACTGAACTGCCTGTCCAGCCTCCGACTGGGGTCACCCTTGTGATTGATCTTTGTAGCCACAGATAATGATTTCAAACGGTTACGTAATCCTCATTTTTTTCCTTTCAAAACCTCTGTCTTCCTTTGCTTCCCTGAATACACACATCGTGAGATGCTCTATTCCCAAACCAACTTCTTTCAGAGAGCCTCTTTCTGTTCTCTGTGTTATTTAGGTTGACAATGGTATATATTCCCTTTTGGAAAACTCATTGGTGTAGAAAATGAACCAAAAACTCCCCAAGAGAGGAAAATGTACTTTGTTGGAACTCCCCTCAGAATCACTTTTCCCTAAAAATCAGTGTGTGAGTCAGATTCAGATAATGCCCCAAATGTGATAGCTTTTTAAATGCCGTGTTCAAATGGCTGAGTGTATAACTTTTAAACCCTTCTTCAAAAACTCAGGCCTGACTTCTATGTAAAGACGAAAAGAAAGTCAGACTTGTTTATTGATCATTCACTTGATTACCAAGTATAACAGTTTGCATTCTCCATATATGATTTATTAATGACATAAACTTAATATTAACTCATGCTCAACTTGATATGACGGCAGATAGCCTAATGCCTGAAACTCCAAACATGTCACGCTGTGTTTACAGCCTTGTGGGGTTTAATTCCATCCTAACTCTTGATTGAAGGCCTCCTCATCCAACCCAGAGGGTTTCCCCCCAAGTTTTCTTATTGTGAGTCAAGATCTGTCCATGTAAAATTCTTTTTATGTCGGTATTTTAATTGAACACTAAAAAATAATAGTTCGTGGAATGCAAGATTTAGTGTAGCACATAAAAAAATAAAATGACAATAATAAAAAAATATCTAGCTCACTCACATAAATTAAGGCAGAGCCCTAAAAACTCAACCCTATAAATATCATATATTCTGCAGTTGATTTTCCATTTTCGCCCTCAAAACGCAATAAATTACAAAGTATTAGCATGCAGCAGTGCAACTTGGGCACCGATCAGACACATAATTCTCCCCTAAAACATCAAGGCCATTTCTTATCACATTTCGCTTTCAAAATCTTTATTAACTCCACCAAAAGCGCTTATTGAAGGCCTACCTTCACCGAGACCTCAGGGGCTTTCGGCCAGCAAAAACAAAACAAATTAGAACTCTGATATTCACATACATACGGGGGGAAATCAATAGTTTTAATTTTCACTTTGAGGCCCACAATTTTCAGCTGACGGCCTCAGCAGGTTTTAATGGACACAAACAATTTACTTTTAGTGTTTTAATTGTTTTTAGTCAATCACTTTTTATTGCCCCTCTACATCTGACTAAACAAATTAATCGAGCCATATTCATAAATGATGACTCGGTGAAATGGCCGGTTATGTGTGTTTCACTATCTGAGTCTCAGTTACAGGCAGCACCGGGAAAGAGCTGGCCCAAAAGGTAGCCCTGGTCATGAAAGCAGAAAAGGGCACAGGTCAGGAGGAAAATGACCACACGGTGGCCCTCTGTGGGTGAGGACATCCGAGGACCGCTCCTGGCAGTTCCCTTTCTCCTGTCTGAATGCAGGGCATCTCTCAAGCCATTCCCCGGGGAGCACAAGTGCAGGGTCATGGGTCTGGGGGATGGCAAAGGCCGTGGGAGCCCGAAGGCAGGTGGGAGCTATTTGTGTTGAGTTAATTAGGAGACTCAGTTGCAGCCCAGGCCAGCCTGATGTGCAGGCTCTTGTGTATACAACCCACTTTCTTTGGAATCGAATAAACTCTTTCGACTTTCCAAAAGCCTATGATATCCTAGAACTGCAAGCCCTCCCCTCTAAACAGGTCATCTGGGGCCCCTTTATGACTAGCAGGCAAATAACAGGAAAACCCCCTTCTCACTGAAAAAGCTTGAACATAACACAATTTTTTCTAGCTTAAAAAAAATGGTCCTGAGAGTTGATCTGTAAAGATTTTGCCAAAGATAAATATCTATGCCACCAATACAACGTTGTATTTTAACTCTGAGAGCTGCTTTGCTCACGTGATCTAGCCCAGGGCTTGATTTGAGTCATTAGTGGAAGTTAATCTATTCCAGCTGTCATCGGAGCTTATCGGACAGAGTTTTCCAGACCTGCCACCAAAGTGTTTTCTAACTCTAGAAAGTCATGGCTTCTTGGAATCTCACTAGAGAATGGCTGTGCCGCAGTGAGTTTGACTTTTGCAAGTTCAAATATACGCACTGGCCGGCGGTGGTGGCTCACGCCTGTGATCCCAGCGCTCTGGGAGGCCGAGGAGAATCGCTTGAGCCCAGGAGTTCATGACCAGCCTGAGCAAAAGCAAGACCCCATCTCTACTAAAAATAGAAAAAGTAGCCAGCCATCATGGTGCTTGCACCTGCAGTCCCAGCCACTCGGGAGGCTGAGGCAGGAGGATTGCTTGAGTACAGGAGTTTGAGGCTGCAGTGAGCTATGATGACACCATGGCACTCTAGCCAGGGTGACAAAGTGAGACTCTGTCTCAAAATAACAAATGCACTGGCCAAAAAAATAAGGAGGGGAGGAGACAGGGAAATAAGTCAAATGATACAGATGATTCTGCCCTCCCTCAACTTGATGAGCATGTGTCTTGGAGAGGACATGAGATTAGAAATGGGATTCAGCTGTCCACATTGTCACTCTAAGCTCTGAACCAACTCTAAACCGCATCTGGTGCTTAACTGCAGAAACCACAATGAATTCGAACTCAGAAGTTAACTGTGTTGGACCCACTGAGAGAGAGAACCTTGGTGTCCAAAAACAGTGCCTTCCTAAGGGACTTCTGAGGATAATTTAGACTGCCTTCCCTGCGCTCCTGAACACCGCCTTCAGAACTAACTCCTCTGGGCACCTCTGGGCATTTTGGGAAGTCTCTTCCCTAGCTTGATTTATTTACACATTCCAGCAGTCAAACCCTCAAAATCCTCAACTTGACCCAAAGGGCAAAAAATTATTCTTGTTAATTTGATAAATCACTCTTAGTAGGCAAATAGTTGATTCTCAATTAATGTCCCTAGCCAACAAATTGCCATTGGAACCAAAGCCCTCCAATAGGCTGGAACATGCTCACCTAAAGGAGATGACTTCCTGCTAAAATTAAGAAGATGTAATAGGACCAAGAACCAGGAAAATCTCAATTTGAATAAGAAAAGACAATCAACTGACGAAGCAGATGTTGGAACTGTCTGACAGAGATTTTAAAGCAGCGGTCATAGAATTGCTTCAACAGGTAATTATGAATTCCCTTGAACAAATTAAAATAGATAAAACTTCAGCAAATAAATAAAACATCTTTTTTTAAAAAAATGAAAATTATAGAACTGAAAAATATAGTAACTAAAATAAAATTCAGTGGATGGGAGCAAGAGTAGAGCAGAGATGACAAAATAAAGAATCAGGAAACTTGAGGACAGATCAATAGAATTTGTTCAATCTGAAAAAAAGACAGAAATTGAAAAAAATGAACAGGGCCCCAGGGACCGATGGGACAATAACAAACAGGCAGGAGTATTACTTAAGCCCAGCAGTTGGAGGTTGCAGGGAGCTGTGATGACACCACTACACTCTAGCCCGGGCAACAGAGTGAGACTCTGTCTCAAAAAAAAAGACTTGAGAGCAAAGAAAATTATAAAGGACAAAGAAGCATATTACATAATGATAAAACAATCAATTCACCAAGAATTCATAGCAATTTTACATGTACATGCACCAAGCAACAGAGCTTCAAAGCACATTGCTATGGTCTGAATGTGTGCCCCAAAATTCGTGTCTTGGAGACTTAATCCCCAATGCAACAGTGTTGGGAGGTGGGGGCTTTGGGAGGTGTTGAGGTCATGAAGTCCCTGCCCTTAGGAATGGATTAATGTCACACTATAAAAAAGGCTCACATGAGTGGGTTCCTGCTCTGGCCCTTCTGCCTTACACCACGTTAGGATGCTGCAAGAAGGCCCTGTCAGATGCCAGCACCTTCCTCTTAGACTTCCCAGCTTCCAGAACTGTGAGAAATAAATTTTTGCTCTTTATAAATTACCCAGTAGCAGATACTCTATCATAGCAGCCTAAACGGACAAAGATACACATTAAACAAAAACTGATAGAACCAAAAGGATATTATAGACACGTTTGTAGTTATTATTGAGGATTTTAACAACCTACTCTCAGCAACCCATACAGCCACTGGACAGAAAATAGGCAAAAAACAATAGAAGAATTGAACAATACCATCATACAAAAGGGAATAATTAGCATTTATAGAACACTCAACAATGGCAGAATACACATTTTTTTTAAACTTGCCCAGTTCCAAGAATACACATCCTTTTCAAGTGCCCAGAAAATATTTACCACAATAAACCACATCCTGTATCATAAAGAATACCCTAACAAATTTAAAAGAAACCACATCATAGAGTTTTCCAACCAAAATGGAATCAAACTAGAGATCAATAACAGAAAGAAAAGAAAAATGTTCAAATAGTCAGAAATTAAATAACACACTTCTGGATAACCCAATAGTCAAAGAGGAAGCCTCAAAGGAAATTTTTAAAATACATAAACTGAATGAAAATCAGAAGAGAACATTAAGAAACACGTGTGACCCAGCTAGAGCAATGCCGAGAGGGAAATTTATAACACTAAGTGCTTACATTAGAAAAAAGCAATGATCTCAACTCAATAATTGAGTTATTAAATCAAAAGACCTAGGAAAAGAAAAGAAAAAGAAACCCATATCAAGCATAAAGAAGGAAAGAATAATAACAATAATAATTGTGGAAATCAATGCAATTGAAAACTGGAAGAAAATAGAGAAAATGAATAAAATCAAAACTTGTTATTAGATTCATATAAAAATATCAATCAAATGACTGGCCTGAGCAAGAGCAAGACAGCAAGACCCCGTCTCTACAAAAATAGAAAAATTAGCCAAGTGTGGTGGTGCACACCTGTAGTCCCAGCTACTTGGGAGGCTGAGGCAGGAGGATCCCTTGAGCCCAGGAGTTTGAGGTTGCTGTGAGCTATGATGGATGATGCCATTGCACTCTATTCCAGGTGACAGAGTGAGACACTCTGTCAAAAAATAAATAAACAAAATAAAATAAAACCAACCCTACAGCTGATATCATACTGAGTGGTGAAAGTTTGAATGCATTCCTCCTAATATTGGAAACAAGACAAGATAGTCTTTCCAGTTCTTATTTAACATTAGTACTGAAAGTTCTAGCCACTGCAATAAAGCAAGGAAATAAAAAGACATAAAGATTGTAAAGCAAGGAATAGAACTGTCCCTATTTGCAGATGATATTACTGTCTACATAGAAAGGTTTCTATAAAAGCAAACAAACAGGCAAACAAAAAACCACTCCTAGGACTAATAAGTGAGTTTAGTGAGGTTGAAGGAAACAAGATCACACAAAAATAAAAAATTAATTGTGTTTCTATGTACAGTGATGTACTGCATAATGATGTTTCCATCAACAACTATATATACAAGGGCGGTTACATGAGATTATAACACTGTATTTTACTTCTATGTTTAGATACACAAATACTTACCATAGTGTTAGTTGCCTGCGGTGGTCAGTACAGTAACATGCTGTACAGGTTTTTAGCCTGGGAGCAATAGGCTACACCTTACAGCCTAGGTGTGTAGCAGGCTGTACCATCTAGGTCTGTGTAATTACACTCTATGATGTTCACACAATGATGAAATCGCCTAACAATGCCTTTCTCAGGATGTATCCCTGTTGTTAAGTGACGCATGACTCTACTAAAAAATGAACATGTGACAACTGAAATTAAAAACAATGTCATTTACAATCACACCAAAGAAAATGAAATGCCTAGGTATAATTGTCACAAACTATCTATGGAATCTATATGCTGAAAATCACAAAATTCTGAGTAAAGAAATTAAAGAAGAATTAAATACATGGAGATACATATCATGTTCATGAATTAGCAGACTCAACATATTAAAAATAGCAATTCTCCCCCAAGTTGATCTGTAAGTTTAACACCATTCCTATCAAAATCCCAGCAAGGTTTTATGTAGACACAGACAAGCTTATTCTAAAATGTATATAGACAGGCGTGAGCACTAGGATTGCTAAAACAATCTTGGGAAAAAGAATGAAGTGGGAGTCACTCTACCTGATATGAGGGCTACCTATATCGCTATAGTAATCAAGACAATGTGGTATTGCTGAAGGGAGAGATAATAGATCAATAGAACAGAATAACGAACCCAGGAACAGTCCCACACAAGTAGGCGCAACTGATTTTTCACAAACGTACAAAAGAAATCCAACAGAGGAAGGACGGCCTTTCTAACAAATGGTGCTGAAGCAAGTGGACATCCATTGGCTAAAAATAAACCTTGACCTAAATCTTACACATCCTACAAAAATCAACTCAAAGTGAATCATGGGCATAACTGTAAAATGTATTAATAAAACTACAAAACATTTAGAACAAACATAGAAGAACATCTTTGGGATCTAGGGATAGGCAAAGAGTTCTTAGACTTAACACTGAAAGCATGATCCATAAAAGGAAATATTGGTAAATTGGACATCATCAAAATTAAAAACATCTGCTCATCGTAAGATCCTGTTAAGAGAACAGATAGACAAGCTACAGACTAGAGACAATATATCTGACATTGTATGGAACATACAAAGAACTCTCAAAACTCAACAGTAAAAAGGCAAACAATTTGATTCAAAAATGGAGAAAAACCTGAATAGACATTTCATCAGAGAGAGTGTACACAGGACATACGAGGACATTAAAATATTTTCAACTTTATCAACCATTAGGAAAATGCAAATTGAAACTGCAGTGATGTATTACTGCACATCTATCAGAATGGCTAAGATAAAAAAAATGACAACCTTAATGTTTTGGGCTGGATTAAAAAAATTTTTTAAATACTAAAAATAATGGCAGCCAAATGCTGGCAAGGATGTACAGAAACTAGATCATTCATGCATTGCTAGCGGGACTGAGAAATGGTACAGCCACCCAGAATCTGGCAGTTTTTTGTAAAACTAAACAGGCAACTACCATACGACCCAACAATTATACTCTCAGGCATTTCTTCCAGCAAAACTACAATCTATTTGTAACCACTGCAAGTTTTTTGTTGTGTACAAGTTTTCACACAAAAACAGCTGTTCATAGCAGTTTTGGGTGTAACAGCCAAAAACTGGAAATCACCCAGCTATTTTTCAACCAGTGAATGATTAAACAAACTGTGGTACCTCCATACCATGGAATAATACTCAACAATAAAAAGGAACAAAGTACTGATACACTCAGCAACTTGGATGAACATGAAGAGAATTATGCTGTGAAAAAAAAAAATGTCAACCCCAAAAAGTTACGTATTGTATGATCCCATTTACATAGCAGTGTTGAAATGACAAGATTATGGAACTAAAAACACACAGAGACACACAAATTAGTACATCTGGGAAAATCTGAATAAAATTGGTGCATTGTATCAATGTTGGCATCCTGGTTGTGATATTGTACTATAGTTTTGCGAGGGAAATTGGGTAGGGTGTATAGGATCTTGTTATATTTCTTACAACTTCATGTACATCTACAATAATCTCAAAATAAGTTTATTTTGAGAAGAGGGAAAGAACTGGAATCTCATTTTTTGTGAAATAGGCTTGTGTATCAGAGCTGTCTCGGGGTTTTTTTGTTGTGTTTTGTTTTGTTTTGTTTTGCCTCTGCCATTGCCATGGAAACATGCGTGGATTCGCCTGCTGGCGGGTAAGAGAAGTGCAGAACCGAGCCTGTCACCCCAGCTGCACCAGCCAAGGCCATCCCAGATCTGTACTTGAGTCTTTTGGCTCAAGCATAAAAAATTCAGATTCCCAGGGGAGTGTCTGCTTGGTTTAGCTCAGATCCTGTCCTCATCCCTCAGCAAGGGATGGCAGGACACCTTCGCTGTACGCAAGGAGACAGTGTGGGACCCCAAAGGAAAACTGGAGTACGATAAAAAGAAAAACTAACAGCCGCCAGCCAGACAAAAACAACCGATGTCCTCTGCCAAGACCAACGGGTAGTGTCTACTTATGCCAGGGCCATGGATCAGCTCCTAAAATGGATTTTAGAATCCACAACTCCCATTTTTTAGAGTCACTTTAGAGAAGAACAGTTTGGGGCAAGTAGACCACACTGAGAGCTAGTGTAACAAAATAGCTAATAATAAATATTTTGACCCTAAAACCAGACTGTGTGGGTTTGGGGTCGGCTGTTCTGCAAAATTACAACCTTCCTGACTTTGGGCAATTAATTAATCTGAAAAATACCATATCCTATATCCAGATATTAGAGATGTTTAATGCTTATTAACATATCAAAAGCTCCAAAAGTCCTGAAGTACACAAATCTTTTTTACATGGGATTAACCCTGCACATCACTGGGGTTAGTGCAGCAGGGTGGTTGAAGAGTAGGCTCCATTTGTATCCTGGCTTTACCATCCATTTCCTGTGTGAGCTTGGATGACTCACTCAACCTCTCTGTGCCTCATTGTCCTCATCTGTAAAATGGGGATAATAATAGCACTTATGTCCTAGGGTGCAGACTTAGTGATTCTGTGCCGGAAGCATCAGAGCAGTGCCTGAAGCGTAGCAATTTCCCGGTAAATGCTGCCTGTTATTAATTCTTCGATTCTGTGCTTGAATAAAGAAGCTCCTTGCTTTACCATTCCTCCTGGCGGAAGAAGACAAAATTTACAACATGTGACCTGTGAGTTTCAACAATGGGAAAGGCCGCCTGACAAATTTCATTCCTCAGCAGTTGGGGGGAAGTAACCAAAGAGCGTCATAAATCCCTAAATCTTGATTTTAACAGCTACAGCGACTGAGCCTTTGATACCCGACATCCCACGTCACTACTGCAAATGTCCTGTTCCTTTCAAGGTTTCAAAGGAATGCTCTACGGCCAAGCCTTCATTGATCACATGGCTTCCTGACACGCCTCAGCTGGCCCAACGGAGTCCTTTCAGCCCAGGCGGGGCAGCCCTCCCCTCCGTCAGCGGTGTTTTGATTAACAGTCGGTGGCCACAGTGGCCACGGTGGCCGTGCAGCCATCTCGCTTCAGGCTGCCCAGGAATTAGATTAAGGGAAGCCTCCTGATGGAGTGGGTTAGAGAAGTAATTTTTCATCACTGAAGACCCGGGTTCAAACCTCACTGAAGCCACAAGAGAAAACAGGTTTTGTGGCCTCAGTTCATCCCACAATTTGTCAAAATCCAGCGGGAATAAAATCCTTCCTGAGGGCCATTAATCAAAAATGTGGAGTCGTCATAGCCCAGGACTGATGGGGTGTGGGGAGCTGAGAGGCGACAGTGGACACCGTCAGCCTCATCACAAATGGTTCCCTTTTGTTAGGAATGTCTCCAGGACACAGGCTCAGAAGTGAATAAGGGCACGGACGATGGCACTAGGCTGTCCCCACACCCTCCTCCCCCAACCCCCAGGAGTGAGTCGTCTACTTTCTGTCCCTAGGGAGTTTCCTTAAAGGACATTTCACATAAATGGAAGCATGCAACGTGTGGCCTTCCGTGTCTGGCTTCTTTCACTTAGCATGATGGATTTAAGGTATACCCGTGTTGTAGCATGTACCACTACTGCATTCCTGTTGATGGCTAAATAATATTCCAATGTATAGATATACCACATTTGTTTATCTGCTCATCAGCTGATGGATATTTGCTTTGTTTCAACGTTATGGTTATCATGAATAATGTCACTATGAAAACTTGTGTACAAGTTTCTGTGTGCACGTATGTTTTCAGTTCTCTTGGGTATACATCTAGGAATGGAATGGCTGGATTACATGGAACTCTAGGTTTAACTTTTTGAGGAACTGACAGTTTTCCAATGAGTCTGCACCATTTTACATTCCCGAGAGCAGTGCATGAATGTTCTAATTTCTCTGCATCCTCACTGACACTTGTAATTGTCTTTTTCATTATAGCCATCCTAATGGGTATAAGGTGGTAGCTTATTATGGTTTTGACTCTTTAAACATCTTTTCTGTGTGTGTCTTGGCCATTTATGTATCCTCTTAAGAGAAATATCTATTCAGTCTTTTGCACATTTTTAAACTAGGTTATTTGTCTTTTTACCGTTGAGCTGTAAAATTTCTTTATATATTCTGTAGACTAGTCCCTTATCAGATACATGATTTGCAAATATTTTCTTCCGTTCTGTGACTTGTCTTTTCACTGTCTTGCTGGTATCCTTTGAACCAAACATTTCTTATTTTTTTTATTTTTCTGTATAAATTTAAGGAGTACAAGTACAATTTTGTTACACGGATATACTGCATAGTGATGAAGTCTGGGCTTTCAGTGTATCCATCACCCAAATAAGGTACATTGTAACCGCTAAGTAATTTCTCATCATGCCCCTCCCACCCCTCTGGGTCCCCACTAATGTGTACACTCTTCGCCCACGTGTACACATTATTTAGCTCCCACTTAAAAGTGAGAGCACGCAGCAAAATTTTTTAGTTTTAATGAAGTACAATTTATCTAATTTTTCTTTCATTGCTTGTGCTTTGGGTTGGGGATTCCTTTTAAGTGGCAAAGCCGTGGAGAAGATTTGAAATTTTGGATCGCTCACAAATTCTAGAAAGGCTGACTATCGCTCTTACGAATGATCACAAACTCTCCCACCCACAGTCTGGGGTGTGCGTATCTTTTACTTGGCCCACAAAGTGGTTTTGTTTTAATGGAGCCAAGGTTTAAAAATCTGGAATTTCAGCGTCTCCAGAAATATTTGAAGAACCAGTCATATGAGGCCATTATTCCCATACTCTGCGGGAAATAAGCAGTGGCTGCCTGCTTGAGCCTGCCTCTAGATAAGTAGTATTATTCTCATTGTTAGTAGTAGCTGCCTCAGAGCCTCAGAGGCCCAGGTCCTTTCTCTGTATCTTTGCAACAAATCCTCTTTTTGTAGTAAATTGAATTTGTTGCTTACAACCTACACACTCCCAATAAAAATACATCAGGAATATTTTCTCTTAGTAGGTAGCCCCTTACAAAGAATCTAACATGAAAGGAAGAGAGAGAGATGCTAGGGCCTCTTCCTTTCACACTGGTGCAGTGCCCTCCCTGCCCTCCCGTCCTGTTCTGAGCTGGTACAGGTGTGGTCCTCAAGAGCAGACACAAGCTTCAGGATTTGGCTTCAGGACCAAATCCGTGGCCCAGCTCTGCCTCCACATCTGCATAAAGCCTGGGAGTCTCATTTTAAATAGACAGACACCAGCTGCTTAGTCACTCTATTAGTCAGCATTCTCTTGGTCACAAATGACACAAGCCTTGACCCAAAGCGGCTCTGACAAAAGGGGCGATTTACTGACTCGCATTCCCAAACCACAGGGTGAGCAGTCGTGGGTGTGGGCCCAGGAATGGCTGAAGCCACCAACTGGAACACTCTCAGCTTCCCACCCCACTCTTGTCTCTGCATCTCTCTTTAGTCTCTCTTCCAGAGAGACCTGCCTGCCACGTGTCAGAGGTCACAGATGCATGACACACGACAGCTCCCAGACTCTCCTCCCTAAACCCCCGGCCAGAGAAAACAGGAGCTTTTCCTTTCCAGCTCTAATTCAAGTGAGTCCAGGAAAGGACTCTGATTGGACCAGTTGGGGTGACATGTTCATTCACGGACCAATCACAGCAGCCAGGAAATGGGCTATTGTGATTGGCCCGCTGGGTCAGAGACCAACACTTTGGACAATGACTGTGGTTGGAGAGAGACGGTTCTGCCAATCAGATCAAATGGTTAAAGTGGGGCAGGGTGAGGGGAAAAGAAACCAGCAGGATCTGGCCACTGTAGGTGTGTAGACACCACTGTGATGAAATTAACCTAATGTCTAAGAAATGTATCAGGAAGGAATAAAAACAAGAGGATGGTAAAGGAAACAATATTTATCTAGCACTTACATTGTTTCAAATAGTGTGTGATTCCCTTTTTAATGTTTCTCGTGCTCTTGTGGGGTATTCTTTTTCCTATTTTACAAATGAAGAAATCAAGTCCAAGATAAATTAGGTAATTTACATAAGGTTCCCAAATTAACAAGTGGTTTCCCTTCTACTCTGGATAATGGCAAACTCCTCCGCTTGTTCCACCATTCCATGATGTTTTGTTTTGGTTTTTTTTTTCCCCCTGGGAAGACAAAGGTTTGGAAACAGTAGAATTCCTCAAGGGCAAGGCGACTGCTAAGCCCCATCCACCCGGACATCCAGCGCTTCACATGGAGCAGGTCTCTACAGACCTGGGATGGCAAATAGCTCACCCCACCAGTCAACTCGGACTACTTTGAATTGGCCTAAAGCAATAAAGAAGGGAAGATGTGTGAAGCTGTCTCTAGGTTGCAAGAGAAAAAAAGATGCTGTGATAGATTAGTGATGTCTGTCATGGGCAAAGGACAGAGAATTTAGCGTAAGGGTGCTATGTGCTTGTTAATTTTACCCCAAAATTACTAGGCAAGAGGCATCAAACCTGATTATTTTGACATCTGGACTATTTTTTATTCATTGTCTATCTCTATCCAACTTTTCTCTCAACATACTTAGTAACTAACAATGTTTTCTTTCCTAACACCCTTCTTCCTACACCCCAAGTTCTTAAAATGTTGCCTTGGTTAAAACATCATTTATTAACATCCTCTGTTACTGTACCTCGCTCTGCAGTATCAGGGTTTTGTGGCCACTCTGCTTCTCTCATCCAAGCAGGGGTCCAACTTTATTCTCTGCACATCGAGCTTCCATGCAGCTCAAAGCACGGACCTGCCACCTGCAGACTCTTTCTTACTTATCCAGGCTTTCCAGGAAGAGCAGGGTCTTCACCACCTTCACCAGCACAGCTTCCTCATAACCCATGCAATATATATAATCATATACAAGTAATGCAAGGACAGAGAGATTCTAGCGCCATCGAATGCATGCACAGCTGCACAGATGCTAAATGCGTGTACGTGTGTGTATACACACAGACACACACAGACACACAAAATCTGATTGCTTTCTTCCTTAACACTACAGAGAAGTGCTATTAACTCCAACATTTTTAGGATACATGTGTATATGGAGAGAGAGAGAGAGAGTTTCCAAATTTATACATTCTACTCCAGTGCATTAGTGAAAAATGGGTGAAAAATACTGATACATCCACGTAATGGGACAGCACAAGTCCCAATATGGCAAAGTCCGCATGGCAGATTATTATGCAAGCAAAGCAGATAAGTGTGTGGAAAATTGTCAAAACACAACGAGTGGCCGGGCGCGGTGGCTCACGCCTGTCATCCTAGCACTCTGGGAGGCCGAGGCGGGTGGATCGCTCAAGGTCAGGAGTTCAAGACCAGCCTGAGCAAGAGCGAGACCCCGTCTCTACTATAAATAGAAAGAAATTAATTGGACAACTGAAAATATATGTAAAATATTA